>VZTV01050021.1:36922-77907 GCA_013400875.1 Anhinga rufa
GGTCCCCCGGCCCGTCGGGCGCCCGGGGACGGCGGGGCGCGGCCACGCGGGGGGGGCGATCGCCGTGCCGGTGCCGCTCGCTCCCCGGCGGAGAGGCTGAACGCCGCCTAAGAGCTCGGCCGGTCTCTTTCAGACACCCAAGAATCAGACCAAACAGAAAAAAATGGCTCCTCCCCCAAAAAAGGTCGAGGAAAGCGAGGAAGAAGAGTCCTCTGAGCTAGAGGAAAGCAGCGGAGAAGAGGTGACTGAGCTAGAAGAAAAGTCGAAAGGACGCACGTGTTACCAAAGTATCGGGAGGTTTGGGGGGCACGTAGTATGTGACAGAAAATCGCCTTTATTAAACAATTGGTGTTTGTCAGTTAACTGTGGCTAAAGAATAAACTGGATTTCATAAGAGAAAAGCAACGTGGGGAAAACTAGTTCAGCTACTGAGCCTGTACTTCCAGGCTTTGGAAGAACTGCTGGGATCTTAAAGCTCTTCCTAGTACTAATGAGCAAGTGGATGATTAATTACTTTAGTAGAGCATCAGCAGTAAGTGATTTATCCCACACAAATAACACACAAGACTAAAAATTTCAAGCTGCTGCATGCTACTAGCAAGGTTACTGGCCTTGCTTCAGGACCAGGAAATATGGAGATGCTTTCATGTTCCATAAGTAGTCTGTTAAAAGCATGGAAAAGCTAGTTTTGAGCTTTATTAATTCAGCAGAATAGGCAATTAAGGTCATTCAATAGAAACTGTCTGTCAGAAGGATGTGCTTTAGATTGTAGTTGCTATGTATTTGCCTGACATTGAAGTAATAGTAGTTTAAAGGGCCAGCATAAGAGTCTCATACTACTGTGTATTTCAGATGATCCCTCAGAAGAAACAACAAAAAGCGGCAGTTACGCCAGCCAAGAAGGCTGCTACCCCTGCAAAGAAGGCTGCTACTCCTGCGAAAAAGGCAGTTACACCCGCAAAGAAGGCTGTGGCTACTCCAGCTAAAAAGGCTGTTGTTCCATCACCTAAAAAGGCTGCTGTTATAACCAAAGGAGCAAAAAATGGAAAGAACGCCAAGAAGGAAGAGAGTGAGGAGGAAGATGAGGATGAGGAGGAAGATGAGGAGGAAGATGAGGAGGAGGAAGAGGAAGAAGATTCCGGTAAGTTACTTTTGAAATATCCTTGTATAAATTGACTAAATCCGGTCCAATCAAATTGCTGAATTTGAGTCCCTTTGGAATTGAAAGTTTAGTATGATTTAATACTCTTGAGAGGGGGATTCATTGATTAAAGGGTGGGGAGTCAGAGACGTTTGGAGGAGAACTTGGGCTGCAGCTGCATTACATGTGGCATGTGAAGCATCTCCTAGTTTCCTGATTGTTCTCTCCTGAACTTTGCCAAAATCTTGGGGGGAAAAGTAACTTTACTGGTAAAGTAAACACTTGCTGTACTGTTGTTGCAGATGAGGAAGAGGAACCAGTAATGCCTGTGAAGCCTGCAGCCAAAAAGCCTGCAGCAGTACCAGCCAAAAAGCCTGCAGTTGTGCCAGTAAAGCAAGAATCTGAAGAAGAAGAAGAGGAGGAGGACGACGATGATGATGAGGAAGATGATGGTATGTGAGATTTAGGGAAACTGTCTGACTCTTTAAAAAATTGAGAAGATGTTAAACCTAATAAATGGTTATAGAGAGCTGGGGGGGGTAACTGGATGGGTTAGCGGGAGCGATGCAGAGTGTGTGTGTGTGTCTCCATAGAGTGCCCAGCTGACTTAGCTGGCTACTAGTGTCCATCAGATGGGGCTGAGTGGGTGTTTATTTCCCTATTGCTAGCAAAACTTTTTTACTCTTGGGGAACAGGTATTGTTTCTTAATGCAATAAAACCTGGGGGAGAAGCAGCTTTTATAAACACTATAAATATATTAAACTCCTTTCCTGAGAACATCAAACTTAAGGAGGCACGAAAAACACTATTTTACTTCAAGATTTCATTTTCCTAGTCTCAAAAGGGGCTTAATCTTGAATGTGTCTGAAATCTTGTGCTCAACTTGTTTCAGAGTCTGAAGATGAAGCCATGGACACAACCCCTGTTCAGATGAAGAAACCTACTCCAGCAAAGGCTGCACCAGTGAAAGCCAAGGCAGACTCTGAAGATGAGGAAGATGAGGATGATGATGATGAGGAGGATGATGATGATGAAGATGAGGATGAAGAGGATGCCGAGGAGGAAAGTGAGGATGAAAGTGAGTTTAAATGTTTCTGAGACCATAACTCTAATAACAGGAAGGATGCCTGAGCAAAATTTTTGTCCTATAATGGTCCTTTGAGCTGAAGAACAGTTGCTGTAGTGACAAGAGAAGGTCTTGTGAATGATTGGTGTAAAGACTAGTGCTTCTGTGTTGATCCAGTACAGGAAAAGTTGTCTTGTACTTTCATTTCAGTGTTGTTTGTTCTCTGTCACAGAACCTGTCAAGGAAGCACCTGGAAAGAGGAAGAAAGAAATGGCCAATAAAAGTGCACCGGAGGCCAAGAAAAAGAAAACAGATGGTAGGTGGTGTGGGATCCTCAAACGATGCCTGTTTGATGGGCTGTTGTTGTTGGACTGTTGGGTGAGGCACATAACTGCGAAGGGACAGGATGCTAAGTGGGTGGGTTTTTTTTCCAGCACAAATGATGACTATAAGGGACTTAATACTGAAGTATGATGTCACTTTTGAGTAGAAACTGATGTGCTAAAGCTGTCTGGAGTCTGGCTTCCAGTTCTTTCAACTGCTTTAAACAAACAAAACAAACCCAACTTGATTATCTTTTCATTTAAAGGGCCCACTTCCGCTTTCTCCCTCTTTGTGGGAAATTTGGCCCCTGCAAAGGAGTATGAAGAACTGAAGACTGGCATCAAAGAATTCTTTGGGAAGAAGAATATTGAAATCGTAGATGTCAGGATTGGTGCTTCCAAGTGAGTTCATCAGAAGAATTTTGCTGTTATTTCTTTGAATTGGCAGGAGTTTGCTTGGAGAGGTGATGCTGTGCTGATGCTGGTTCCTTTCAAGATGCTGGGGTGGTTGCTTGACAGTGTATGGAAGTTGGAAGAGGCATGGTATTGATAAGGGTATAGTACTTGCCTGGCTTGCAGCTTTTTCAGACAGCATTTCCCTAAAGGGAGAGCTGCCATTTCAGTACAGAGCTGTTCTCTACTGTTCCTTTGGTTACATGGGCCGGTTAGCATTTATTTTATTAGCACTCTAATGTGACCAGTGGGGACCTCTCTGGTTCTGGGTTTCTGTTTGTGTTCTCTGCTACTAGAGATAGATCGGCTTAAATAGTAAGGTTACTGTTCTTTCAGGCGATTCGGCTATGTAGACTTTTCATCTGCTGAAGATCTGGATAAAGCTCTCCAACTGAATGGGAAGAAGTTAATGGGTTTGGAAATCAAACTGGAAAAAGCAAAGAGCAAGGAAACAATGAAAGAAAATAGGAAAGGTACGGCCCGTAACTCTGAATACCTGTGCACATCAAAGAAGAGTTGTCATAAAATTGGGCATGGAGCAGACTTGCAGCATTACTGATGGCCGCTATTCTCCTCCCAAGTCAGATCTTCCTGGTTTGGGCTCTGTATCATAAACAATTTTCTCAAATGCTAACATCTGGATAGGCAAGTTCAGACTAGTATATCTGGAAATGTGATCATCCCAAGTAGTAGTGCGTACTGGGGGGGTCTGAGGAGGAAACATGGCTCTTTCTGAAGCTTTAGGACCCGTTTTCTGAACTTGATGCCCTTAAGAGAAGTACAATGGCAGCCTAATTAACTGTCTTAATAGTTGCTTTTTGAACTCCTGAAAATGCGAATGCTTATTGTGGTTTATTTTCTGCTGGATCAACTCGCTCTGGTCCTTGCTGAACTGGCAGTGTATATGAGAAGGGATTTTTAGGTGGTAATGTGAAAGTAACTTTTTTCTCCCCTTACAGAGAGAGATGCTCGAACACTCTTTGTGAAGAATCTGCCCTACCGCTTAACTGAAGATGAAATGAGAGATGTGTTTGAAAATGCACAAGAAATCCGAATAGTAATGAACAAGGAGGGGAACAGCAAAGGGTATGTAGCTGAGAGGACTGCTGGATGTTTGCTGTTCCTCAGACTCAGCATATTTTGATAAGCTCGCGTCCTTAAGCTACCTTAAGGGACCCGCTGCATTAGGTGTACTGAAAATGATAATTTTTGAAGCATTTTTCTTCCACATACTTTTCCCACACACGCATGAACTTCATTGTTCCTGGAAGGAGACATTTGTTTATGTTCTTTTCTGTGCTGTAGGATGGCCTATGTTGAATTTAAAACGGAAGCTGAGGCAAACAAAGCTCTGGAGGAGAAGCAGGGCACAGAAATCGATGGTCGTGCCATGGTCATTGACTTCACTGGTGAGAAGAGCCATCAAGAACATCAGAAAGGTACTTTCCCAGACCAAACATGTGCATGCAAATGACATTTAGGATTTAATTCCACTTGTTTCAGAAGTCTGCTAGGGATACAGCAACTTAATGCACTGCAGGAAAACTGTAAGATAGGCAAAAGGTCTCTTCCTGCTACCTTGTGCTCTGCATCCTGTGCACTTTGTGTCTGTACTGCGTGTTTCGGACAAGGGGGGGACAACTGGTCTTAGGTGACCAAAATGGTGTTGCACTTAGCCTTGTGCTTGGGGTGAGGAGGGAGCAACAACTACTGTCGCCCTAGAGAGGATGTTGTGCCTAGAGGAAGGGAGCACTCATCTTTTCCAAACCTGCACTTAAAGCACTGTGTTTTCTCCATAGGAGGTGGAGAGAGGGAGTCAAAGACCCTAATTGTCAACAACCTCTCATATGCTGCTTCAGAAGAGACTCTCCAAGAACTGTTCAAGAAAGCTTCTTCCATCAAGATGCCACAGACCAACCAGGGCAGGCCTAAAGGGTATGTCGTGCTTTTCTCCTGACTCCGAAGTTGGTATTGCGAGTGACTTGACTCCACAGATCCCAGGCTGACTGAAATCTTCCTCCAAATAGGTATGCGTTTGTAGAATTTCCCACAGCTGAGGATGCCAAAGAGGCATTGAATTCCTGTAACAACAGAGAGATTGAAGGCAGAGCAATCAGACTGGAATTCAGTTCACCAGCATGGCAGAAAGGGAATGTGAATGCAAGAGGAGGATTTAATCGTAAGTGTTCCATGTTTGATCCATTTGATCTTGAAGACAGCTCTGGCAGGAGTGTACCATTCATGCAAACTTATGGCTGAAGGCTCACATTGCAAGCGAGTGTGCTGGATATGATGACTGATTATCTGAAATGCTGATGAAACTATTGCCGAAGTCCTCTAGATAGTCAAGTACTGATCCAGCAGCATCTGTCCAGTTAATATCCCTATTGATAAGATGCAAGCATCTATTTAAAAATAAGAAAAGAAAAAAAGTCATTTTGACAGTACCAGGTTGGCCGATGGAGATACTTTGATATCAGGTTCTAACTGCAGTCCTGAAAAATGTAAAGGACTGCGTTAAGCTGAGCTGTTACTTCAAAACAAACCCCTTAGCCCCATGAGCTGTTCTAGGAGCCAGTAGCGCAAGCTGGGTGTGATGTTAAGAAACAGATGGTTGCCTTGCTCAGACATAATGATCTCTGAATGTATTCTCTTTCTGTAGAACAAAGCAAAACGTTGTTTGTCAGAGGCCTGTCTGAGGACACCACAGAGGAGACGTTAAGAGAATCATTTGAAGGCTCTATAAGTGCTAGAATAGTCACGGACAGAGACACTGGATCATCTAAAGGGTACGGTAAACATCACCTGGGGCTAGTTCAGTTGCTACAAAAAGCCTCGCTTTAACTGATTTATGTAGTGCAGGGTGTTTCTAATGCTCATGCGGGTGATTCTTTGATGCTAGTAAATGGCATGGAAGCAGAACAAGCTTACAGCTTTGGGTCTGTTCATAGAGGGCAGCGTGTTCTCACTTCTCAATGAGCTCCTTCCTGCCAACAAATCTGTGGCAGCCTATGGATTCGCGCGAGAAGGATATTAACTGTTCAGTACTGGCAAACTCACAACGGGGCTCCCATCGATTGTGATCAGCCACTGCTGTTCTACAAGTAACACAGTCCTAATCCCTGTGTGGTTGCAGAGTGCAGGTGTTTGTTTCTGAAGTGATTGCTGTTGAGTGCCCATAGGTGGTGCTACAGCTTGTGGAGTCTGACTGTCTTTTCTCTCAACCCGTTTCCTAGGTTTGGGTTTGTGGACTTCAGCTCTCCAGAAGATGCCAAAGCAGCTAAAGAAGCCATGGAGGATGGAGAGATAGATGGAAACAAAGTGATCCTTGATTTTGCCAAGCCAAAGGGTGAATTTCAACGTGGCGGTGGATTTGGTGGTCGTGGTGGCAGAGGAGGAGGCCGAGGAGGAAGAGGTGGATTTGGTGGCAGAGGTGGTGGCAGAGGATTTGGAGGTAAGAAGAGACAAATGCTGCCGTTCTAAGGGGGCGTGCTTAAAAATTAATCCCAAGCCATTTTTGGGATTATGGTGTAGTGCTGCCACAGAGTGCTTGATGTAAATTGGGATGGGTTTGGAAGGGCAGTGGTATCTGTGCAGGGATACCTGTAACTCTCCTTCTTGACCCAATTTTCTTTCTAGGTAGAGGAGGTGGCTTCCGAGGAGGTAGAGGAGGAGGTGGAGATCACAAGCCACAAGGGAAGAAGATAAAGTTTGAGTAAACTTCCCTTATCTTTCCCTTCTCCTGCTCTCTAAGACTATCTGAAAGGACTCCGGGGGTTTTTATTCTCCTTTTATCTTGGCGGAGCCTTCGGAGGACATTCCAAGATGCGAAGCAGTGCTGTGAGCCACTTGGAAGATAAAATTTTCATTTCAAGGAAGAGAGAGCAAGCCATTTTGACTGCTTGCCTATTCAAATGAACTTTTTAAAATATGAGCGATAGATGTGGGAGTTTAGCCCTTGTCTGTGAGTTGTCTTGAATTTATAATGTTTTACCCATGTACAAAAATATTTTTTTCCTATAACTTCTGTAGCATTTTTGCTGTAAAAATGCAGAATGTTTTATCATTTGTGCTTCAGCACCCTGACTTGGACAGATTAAAGGACCTAAACTGGTTCGTGTTACCTCTGTGCCACTGAACGAAACAGGGCTGTGAAATAGTCTGTCTTGAGCCTTCTCTGTCTTAAGGTCATTAATGTTACAGGCAGCAGCTACTGTCCCGCTTCTGCTCTAGCCTATGTCAGCTCTTAACGATGTATGTGTGCTGTGCTTAAAAAGGGCTTGCAGGAAGGAATAGGGGTGAGGAAATGATAGCTGCAACCATCTTTTTTTTTTTAATGAAGATGTATGTAATATTGCATGCTAGCCAATTGCTTTTTTTACCTTTTTTTTTAAAACAAATGAGTAAATTGGATCTTGTACCAAGGCCCTGCACCTCGATCACACTCTTGCAGGCATTGCTTCTTGTCTCCTCTTGACTTGTCCATAAGTGTGAAGCAAATATATTGAAACATGGGCGTACTACCTTGCCCCAACACGTGGCTGCTGCTGTTCCTCTCAGGCTTGGTAAGGGTAAGTCCATCCTTCATCGTGGGGATTAAGGTGCTATGTCCTGGCTCAGGCCCTAGGCAGTAGTCACTGGCCTCTTTTTCCAACCTGGCACTTGGCTGGTGTCTTGCAGTGGCAGCTGTTGGGGGACAAGGCTGCTCTTGAGTGACTACAGCACGTGGGTGCAGAAAGCACGGGGGCCGCTGCTGTTTCGGGTTTCACTTCAGAAGTATTGGCTGCAGGGTGGTGTAGCTGTTGCTTCAAGCCTCCCCCTGGCCACAGGTACCTGCAGGCCCAAAGGCCAGCTGCCTCCGTCCTGCTGAAAGGTCCTGCCAGCCCCTCTGGGCTTTTGCTTTCCACTTGCAGACACCTCCACCCTCCTTGGATGTCATAGCAATGCTGGGAATGTGGGTTTTTTTGTTGTTTCCATGACCTTGTAGCCCCTCAAATGCTGGTGTGGTCACCTGTTTCTGTCTACATATGGCTCCCGGGGGTGGAAAAAAGGGGTTTCTCTACAGATAAAAATATTAAACCGGTGGGCAAGCAGTTGCTTTTGGCTCGAGGGTGCTGCTTCTGCTGGAGGCCTGAGGAGGGGTTTGTGTGCCGTTGCCCCCATCCCTTTGGGCATCAGCCATTTTAGAGCCGGCGCCTCTGCGCCTGGCGGCAAATGGTCGGAGGGCGGCGGCGGGGCGGGGCGGGCCGCCAGGGGGCAGCACCCGCCGCGCGCGGGGCCTGGGCCCGGGGAGAGCCGTGACGGGGGGGGGGCGGAGGGGCCCAGCATCCCGCCTGCCCCTGCTGTAACTCATCCTGCCGTCAACCCCCTCCCGGCCCCACTGTCACACGGGGACGTGGGTGCTGGTCCCACCGCAGGACCCTGCATCCCTGGCTGGAGCACTCTCTGGTGCCCTGGGGAGGGGGTCCTGCTGCAGGAGGAGGCAGCCCTGGGTCACACTGGAGAGGGAAAAGGCAAGCGTATTCACAAGCGTGGCTGCTCAGCGTTTTCCTTTTGTGCCACCTGTGAAATTCTGGGTTCCACAGGGGAGCTGGCCCTGGTGCAGGTGGCCCAGCCTGCCAAGTCCAGCACAGGCTCTGGTCCCCAGAGCTGGCCTCTCCACTCCCTGTCACTGTGCTAAGCAGCCAAGCCAGGTGCCAACCCTGGAAACTGAGCCCCCAGTGCCCAAACACTGAGGTGAGACCCTCGGGCTCCTGCATGGCTTTCCTCCTCTTCACCTCAGCCAGATCCCTGCAGACATGGCTCCCTCTGCTCTGGGGTCAGCACCGACCTGTGGCATGTGTATCCCGAGCTACGGCCAGGGGACATGGTGGTGCTTCAGCGAGGTAAAAGGGTGGTGAGCATGGCATGCCATGGAGAGGGTGATAGGGACAGTGAGGTGGCAAGCTCCTTCAGCAGCAGGAGGAGGAGAGGGTGTTGCTGAAGTGGCTTTTTCCATGTAGGTCAAGGCGAGGAGCTCCTTGCTGCAGGGCACCAGGACCACCTGAAGTTTAGCTGGGTTTGAAATGCAGCTGTGGGAGTGCATGGAAGGGAGAAAAATATCTTCCGGCCCTTGTTAAACACCACACCAGGAAGCCGTGCCAAGCCGGAGCAGGGCAGCCACAGCCCCCCACATGCCCGCTCCAAGCAGTGGTTTTGCCACAGAGGCCTATTACCAGATCTCATTCCCAACCAGCCAGGTTGTCCTGGCCAGCAGAAACCTGCTAGCAATGACACGAGGTGAGGGCTTGGGTTTTTTTTTCCTTCTCCTTCTTTTAACCTTTATTTAGAAACTAGAATATTCACCAAATCTACCAGGTTTCTCTGTACAGGTCCCACCAGGTGAAGAGCAACACAGATTTCTGCACGCAGCCCTGGCTTGCTGTACGCATTGCTACAGAGCCAGAGCTGTCCCCTGCACATAGGATAAATATACAGCCTAATGTGCTGTACCTGCCATAAATTATGGAGGTGTCATTTTGGAAAGTATTTCTGAACTTGCTCCTGTTGGAAGGAGGGAGGGGACAGGAAAGTGAAGGAGTGTTGTGTGCTGCCTAAGCCCAGCACGCAGCAAAAAATGTGCTTGGGGCTCTGCCCTGTGCTGCTGGCACTTGCCCCAGGGACATGGTGCCACTGGGTACATTGAAAATCAAATTTCACAGTATCGCCCCCAGCCTCAGTACCAACAGCCGAGCCCAGGGCAGCAACAAGCTTTCTCTTCCTCCTCTTCAAATTTTCAGCTCGTCTGAGCAGATGAGGGGCTTTTGCTGAGAAGTGGCGTGGCTTGGTGGGAGGGTACCTTTTTTGGCTGGTTTATACCCTTTCTTTATTTGTTTTCTAACCTGGGGAACATACAGACTTGGAGTAAATTAAACAGGCCCGTTTCCAAAACACATTAAGAAAAGGAAAGGAAAAAAAAAAGGCACTGCACAGGGGGACCTTTGAGGTAGTAGAAAATTTTTCCTTTCAATGTCTGGCACCAAAGAGGGAGAGAGAGAGAGAGAGCGCACATGTGCCCATGTCTTGCTCTGTGTGGTCAGGGCCATGGATGTGGCTGTGTGTGTCTACCCGTGCACAGGGACATCTGGGCATGCAGGCCCTGGGCACGGGCACACCTGCGTGTGCAGAGCCTGGGAGCTGGCATGCTGGCGCCTGTGCACATGTGTGGCTTTGCTCACGCCTGCAGTCAGTGGCAGCTGGAAAGCATCTGTGGCCCTGTGCGTGGCCACGTGTCTCTCTGAGTTGGGGGTTTCCATCATGCCAGCTGGCTCGGGGCTCCCCTTGACAGCTCCAGTGGCCCTTTCGGCCCAAAGAAAACGGGCCATGTCTTGTGATACCACTCCCTGTTTTGTTCCTTGGCCTCAACCTGTAGAATAAAAACTGCAACAACCCTGAGAGGAGCAGACATGGTGCGAAACACCAGCCCTCCTTCACCATGTCCCCTTGGACCCTGTTCTATGTGCCAGGGCAAGACCAATGCTCTCCAACCTGCCCAGGGACATCACAAAACCAGGGCAGAGGCCGAAGTGGGCACACATGGGGTCTTTGGGGGCTGTTGTCCCCCTCTAAGGCAACCCCACCAGGGCATCTCTGCTGCAAGGAGGTCTCCTTGCAGCAAGCACCAGGGACTCCTGCACTCAAGCTGGGGTCCCAGGTGTGATAAGCCCCTGCTCCACTCAGGGCTGACCAGGTTTCTCTGCTGCTTCCTTGGCCGTGGGCAAGAGCAGCCTGCCTTGTCCCTTCCCTTTCCTGCCAGGAGGAACAAATCCCTGAGGAATTTTGGCTGGGTGCATTCTTCCAAGTGCACGGAACAGCGAGGCCAGCAGAGGGGCTGGGGAGACAAGCACAGACTGGGCTGGTGCTGGGAGCCACCATTGTCTGGGATCCTCTATCAGGGACAAAGGCCCCAATACCCCAGCCACCTGGCTAAAACCCTAACGGGGACTTGGGGCTGGCAAGGTCCGGCCTCAGAGGAGACCCCCTTTCCCCAGATGCACAGTGAGGACACAAAGAGGACTTTGGCGGGGGTGAATCCAGTGCGCACAGGGTCAATGTCACTAAAGCCTTGCACGGAGGAGAAATTTGATAACAAATAAAAACTCCTTGACTTTTGAGTTGTGGGGGCGCTCACGTACTTGTAAAACGCTCAACTCCCTTGAAGTGTCTTCCCTGGATAACCAGGCCCTGAACATCTCCAAAAAATGCCTGTGCCACATCCCTCCCTGCCTCCCCCCACCCTGCTGTCCATCATGCTCTGGTGGAGGTGGTATCTAAAGCAGAGCACAAACCCCTCTGCCCTCTCTCTTTCTCTCTCTCTTTTAATTTTGTGCTAGATTTGTTGTGGTGTTTTTTGTTTTTTTTTCTCTCTTTTTCAGCAACCCCCAACCCAGCTGGAGATAGTGAATCACATTACAGTACAGGAACAAACAGTATTGCAAACCCTGTCCATGAGCGCAGTGTCTCTGCCTTCCTCGCCCCGGAGGGAGGTGCCCCCAAAGGACTTGTGTGCCAGCAGCAGAGGCTCACCCCATCCCAGAGCAGGGATCAGATGTCCCAGCCCCTCTAGTCCCAGCTCTCCAGAGAGACTGAGCTAAAGGACGTTGACTTTTCTCGAGCACGTCAAGTTACTATGGACCAAGTCCCACATTTGGAGCAACTCTGGAGGCAGCAGTTTATGAACCACCAACATACTCCGGAAAATACATGGCTCCTTATTCATCTTGCTATTCTTGTTCTTTACAATGCCAAAAGTTTTAAAGCCCTCGTGCCCAACAGGTGATACTTTAAGGACCTCCAAGCACATTCCTAGGAAAACATCGTCGATGGGGTACAGCTCCAGTGTCTCCGAGGTCTTGTGCAGCCTCTTGGCCAGGGCCCCATCCATGATGAAGCCCCCACCGCCTGCATAGGGTGGGTAGTTGCTTTTGTTGTAGAGGGCGCTGGGCATGTAGTACTTGTTCTCCTTCTTCCGGATTGGCCTGGCCTTGTAGAGGACATCCCCCACGAAGAGGTCATCTCCCTCCTTCTTGTCCTTCAGGAACTCCAGGATGTTGCTTGGATTCACAAACACGTCGTCGTCACCTTTGAAGATGAAGTGGACATTGTCGCAGTAGATGTTCAGCCACTTCAGGAAATGGACTTCTTTGAGGGTGAGGTTGAAGAAGGTGTCCAGGAAATCCCACTGCAAGATGTCCCCATAGATGTGGTTTTCGTAATCCAGCAGTTTCTGGTAGTTGGCTTTCTCCTCCTCCTTGGAGGACGTGCCCAGCAAGAACAGCATCCTGATCCTCTTGCCATCCACATCCTTCTCCTGGCCCCAGGTCCTCCGGATGGCCTCGCGGCGGTCGTGCTGTGTGATGATAGACTTGACCACGATGAGCAGGTAGATGTCCCCGCTGCATTTCTCCGGGTGGTTGATCAGCATGGGGAAGTAGCGGCAGTGCCGATAGAGGAGGAACTGCTGGAAGTTGGGTTCCAGGCCTTTGAACCAGTCCACCTTGCTGAAGTTCTGGTTTGCTGAGCAGTTGGTAGTGGTGACATCCCAGGATTTCACTTGCTTTGCCATCACCGTCTCCTCCTCCTCCTTCACAGGAACTTTCTCTTTCTTGCTCTTCCAGAAAGTGCTGGTGATGGAGAAGGCGTTGTTTCTCTTCTGCATTTTCATGGGCTCTAGAGGGGGCAGCTCTTTCTGCTGCTGGCCCTGCATGAACTGGCTGGGGGCCATTCCCCGTTGCAGCACCATCACCGTGATTGCCAGCAAGAAAGAGAGGCAAATCGTTTTGTAGATGGTCTTCTTCCTAAAGGGAAGAGACAGGGAGGTTAAGGAGAGGAAACTGCAGGCTGTGAGAGGCTTGTCTGTGAAAGCACCTCCTGGAGAGGTCATGGGACGCTCATAATGTGTCCCATCACCTTCTGATGGGCAGCAGCATTGTGGGAAGAGCTGTGGGACACCTCCACGCATGTTTTTCCCACCTGCATCCCATATGTGGGGTGGGTCTGGGGCCACACTCAACTGCAGGGACAGGCACCAGGCACGTGGCAGGTGGCTTCAGTGTCATCTCGTAACCCCGGGTCTGTGCAAAGAGCTGGGAAGGGTTCACGGGAAAGAAAATGGGTCCAGAGAGAGAGATGAAATCAGGATGAGAGCTTCAGCAAAGCAGCTGTTTCAGAGGAGAGTCCCAAGGGAAACCCATTTCAGCTATCCAAAAATTGCAGTTTAGAACAAGAGCAGAAGGGAATTATCTTTTCCATGTAAGCGTTGGCTCCAAAACACAGATGAACTTCCCATGGCCTTAGGCTGGCATCACAACACTGAGAAACCAGAGCTGGGAAGACCATGGGATTCAACATGAAAAAGGCATCACCATTTCATTTCAAAATGGTAGGTCAGGACAAAAAATTGTCACTAGTGGTGAACCTCAAGGTTCAGTGGGGAAAAGACGTCCCTAACTCTGTATCTGCCTCGGGAACCAGCATTTCTGGGGGCACTGCTGGGTGTTTTGGCCAGTTCTTGGGACCTGCTGCTTCACTTTGGAGTGATAAGGGTAAGGACAGTGGAAGTACCACTGGGGATTTGCACCACTGCAGATCTCAAGTTTGGAAGGAGATTTTCTCAGCCTGCAGGAAACCAGATATCTGCATGTCCAGGGTATGCAGGGGACTGGGGGGACTGAGGGTGGTAGATCAAAGCCAGGCCCTTGCAGGGCCATCCCACCCCCTGCTGCAGACCCATTCCCTGGGGAAGCCAATGGCTCATGGGACAAACCCTGGAGCTTGCTGGGGGCTTGAGGTACCTTCTGGGACAGCGGGAAGGCTGCACCCAGAGATTACTGATGCACCAAATATGCCCCCAACCTGCTTTTCTACATAGTTATAGGTGGGTTTCTTGTCCTGCTGCCATGGAGGAGGGGAACTGCCCACTCTGCCCATCTGTACTGTGTTGCTCCCAAGCGCCCAGCTCCCCTCTACAGCTGGCACATCTGCACCAGTTTCCTCCTGCCTCAGTCCTGCTTGCTTCAGCTGCCTTGGGCCATCTCCCCGTGTAAATGAGCATGGGGCAGCTGGGCTCCACGTGCCCACTGAGGGTCCTGATAGGTTTCCGAGGGCAGCCCCATCTCCAGCTGCTCCCACGCAGAGGGGACACATGAGGTGCTTGGCAGCCCCCAGAGCCCCTTTCCCTGCCAGTGGGTGAAGGAGACCTTGGCTGGGGAGCTGAATGAGGCAGATGTGATATCAGTCTTGGCGACAGAAGCACGTCCCAGCCCAGGTGCCACCTATTGGTGACAGTCCCTTGGCCTCCTGCTCCCCGTTAGAGCCAGAAAGATTTAAGATCATCTCTACCAAGCAGATAGCACCTTAACTTTGGGATAGTCTAGAGAAGGAGCTTGGGGCTGAAACCTGAAACATTTAACCCAAGTAATTTCCAGATGTCCTTGCCTTCCCCCCCACAAAAAAAAAAGGCCTTGAAATTCTTCTGGACCTGGGGGCCAGACTGTGACCAGCGCCACTGGGAAGCTGCTGGGGTTTTGGGGCACAGGCTGCACCAACGCACCTGCTTGGTGGGACACCCCAATGCCCCTCAGGCTCCCCAGGGCAAGGGACAGCATTGCACTTGGGGACTCCAGCCACCCTGAAATGCAGGGTCCCCAAACAGGAACCGGGGGAATCAGGAGCTTTTGGGAGCTCCTGTCTCTGGCTTCACCCTCAAGGACAAAGAACTTTTCAGCCCCACACTTATCACATGGGAAAACTGTGAGCACTAGCATGGACTGTGAGAGCCAGTGTGGAAGTAGGTAATTATGGGTAAATGGATAGATATTCTCTGTCTGGTTTTATATGTGGCCACTCATCTGCGACTGATGAGGGAGCAGTTCTGATTAGATCTCACCATTCCCTTAACTCTCTCCAGCCCTCACCACACAGCTCTGAGGTTGTTCTTAGGACAGCCTTAAAACCTCTCATCAATACCTGGCACTGCAGTAGAAATAAACCTGGTCACGCTGTATAGTAACTCCAATCCCATCCTGACACCCCAGCCTTGCTACCCCACCCCAACCTTTCACTCCCTGCCACCTCACAGACAACACGTGATAACATACTCAGCCTGAAGGATGGGCAAAGGCTCCCCAGAAGCCACGGGCAGGGAATTACTGATATAATTTTTAAAAAAAAAAAGTGCAGGTGGGGCTGTTGTTAACTGGGATGAATGGGTCCCACCCTTGGCACGCTCTGCCTGCCATCGACAGAAGCTGCATGGAGCCGCTCACCCCCATTACCTCCTTGGGTCACTGCTTTTTATTTCAGCCCTGGCAGAAGGCACTGTCCTGGGGGTGAGGAGAGAGCTCCATCTTTTAGTAAGAGGTGGAGGATCAGGTAGCAGGGGTACATCTAGGTATATTGGCGAGGTGTTGCAAAACAGCACAGAAACTGATTCCTCCTTCCTTCAGCGGACAGTTTCCCAGCTCTCATCCATACACCATGCAATTTTTGCTTTGTTACTAAGTTGCATTTGGGGTTTTTCCTATAGGTCCAATTCTGGGGGAAGCTGGGAGACCCACAGCTGCCTTCTGCCTTGCAGAAACCCTCTCCCTCCACTGGCAGGAAGGTGATGGGGACTGGGGGACCCTAAGCCACAACTGCAGGTAATTGCCACATCAAACCAAGGATTTTGGGGGGAAAAAGTGTGACAATTGTGCGCATCTTTTCTGACCTTGAGAGACTTTCTGCTGTGTGGTCTCCTCAGATTGGGAAGTGCTTTAGAGGGGGGGAAACCAGGTCCTGCTCTCTGGATACCCCCAAGAACCACTGATTTGCAGGAGGCGAGGGTGAGGGAGGTGCTTTGGGTTCACTGCCATCACAGATAAATCACCCTGCTGAGTCCCAGCATCCCAGCCTGTCCCCAGCAGCATCCCCAGGAGCCTGGGGCACCCAGCACAGCAGGGCCTGGGGACAGCGATGACCTGTGCCCCGTCCCGGCTGGGCTCCCACCAGCGCCAGCCAGGACCCACTGCCTCAGCCGCCGGTGTCGGTGCCATTGAGAGAGCTTTGAAAGGGTCCCAACCCGCTCCTCCTTTTCCCTTTTCTCCACCAGGAAAAGCTGAAAAGCTTCCCTGTGAGACAGCCACGCTGCCGGCTGTGCCTGGGGCGGTTAAATATAAACCACCAAATTAGAGGTGGGCAGTTTCCCTTTCAGGTGGTGATGCTGTGAGGCAGGCGAGGCCCAGGAGACTGGGGCTCTCCGTCCCCGGGGAGGTACACAGCCACTTTTGATCCGCATGAAAACCTCATTGATCAGACAGGGCTATCTATTTATTTGGATTTTTCTGGCCCCTCAATTAAACCCAGTCACTGAGCCGGCAGAGGCACCGCCAGTATAGAGCCCTTTCTGTTGGTGGTGCCAAGAGCTTGGGAGAGAGGATCTTGTCTAGGAGCAGATGCTGGACAGAAAGCACCCAAATGTCTCCAAAAGCAGCCTGTGCCGACTGGGTGCAAGCGCCAAGTGAGGCCCCAGCTCATGACGGTTGTCCCCACTCCCGGGGTGTCCGAGGACATGTCCCCTTCTTATAAAAGACATCTGTTTCAAATACAAGGCGGTAAAAATGCAGGGCTGGGGAAGGGGCAAGAGGTGAAACCCTGGGTGTTTTCCCCCGCCGTGGGCACTGCCCCCAGGCTGGCCGTGCCGTGGGAAAGGGACCCCACGGGGCAGGCCTGGCGGCCCCACGGCTCTCCCCGGCCTCGCCACTCAAACCCGCCCTTTGCAGGGAAGGGCTGGGAAAGGCATCCCCAGGGAAGGGGGGGCGCCGGGCGCTGACCCCTGCCCGGTGCCCGCGGCCCCGTTCCCGCCGGGCCCGAGCCCCGGTGTCCCGGGATGGGGCGAGGTTTGCGCTGGCAGCGGACACCCCAGAGAGCCTTCCGCGGGGCACCCCGGCCCGGGGGCGGCGGGGGAGGACCCCGCCGGGCAGCTCCCTGGAGGGCCGGGGCGGGGGCGCGTGGCTCCCGGGACGGGGACAGACGGACAGGGGGCAGACGTCGTCCTTCGTCCCTTCCCCACCCGCAGCCTCCCCACCCAGGTTGCCCGTTCCCAGGCGGCCGCTCCCGGGGCACCCCTCGGAAGGGACCCGGCGAGGTGGGGACCGGGGCACCCCTCGGAAGGGACCCCCCGCAGCCCCCCGGGCTCCGGGCAGGGCGCAGCGCCGGGCGGCGGGAGCGGCGGGCAGGGGGCACCGGGGCTGGAGCGGAGCAGGAGCGGGGCAGGAGCGGAGCAGGAGCGGAGCAGGAGCGGAGAGGGGCAGGAGCGGGGCAGGAGCGGAGAGGGGCAGGAGCGGAGCGGGGCAGGAGCAGGGCTGGAGTGTGGCAGGAGCGGAGCGGGGCAGGAGCGGGGCTGGAGCGGGGCTGGAGTGGGGCAGGAGCGGAGCGGGGCTGGAGCCGGGCTGGGGCTCCCCGGCCGACACTCACCACTGGAACATGCTGGGAGTGGGACGGGGCGGCCGCTCCGCTGCTGGCCGGGGCTGCCCGCGGTCCGGCCGCTTCTCTCTGCCCTCTTCCTCCTCCTCTTATTTTTTTTTGTTCCCCCCCTACTTTTCCCTTTTCCCTCCCCTCCTCTCCGAGGTGGAGCCAAGAGGGACGAGCAGGTAGGTTAACTCTTGCCCTGCCCCTCCGCCCCTCCCCAGCCCGCAGGGAGCTCCCCGGTGCTGGCAGGGGAAGGGGACGCGGGGCTTTAAGGGTGACACCCCACACCTCCCTCTGGGCACCCTCCCCGCGGCACGCTGCTGCTGGGTCACCCACCCACCAGCAGACTGGGGGCCCACCCCAGCCCCCTCAGGGTGTTCTGCGCCCCGGGCACAGTGCCCTCTCTGGGGTGCGTTAGCCCTGCCCCATAGCTGTGAACTGCAAAGGATCCCCGTTGTAGGAAGGGATCCCAGTGCTTACCAGGAGAGGTGCTCTTGGCAGCTGGGATTTGATCTCTGGAAAGGAATGTGAGTCTTTTCTGTCCCCCAACACTTTGGGATGAACCCCAAAAGGGAGCTGGGGTCCAACCCCAGTTTCTCACAGGGATGCTGAGATCCCAGCTTTGCCTCTGTGTTTGGGGCACAGCATGGTTTGGGATCCCCGGAGCAGTGGAGCCACACCTCCCCTGGAACCCACACCTGATCTGGGACCCCCACCTCTCCTGGGACCCACATTTCTCCCAGGACGCACATCGCACTCAGGCTCCACACCTCATCAGGGACCACCACTCTCTGCCCAGGGCTCCCACCTCGCCAGGCACCCACACTCTGTCCAGGACCCACACATCTCCTGGGACCCCCACCTCCCCTGTGGGTGCAGGGAGCCAAGGGGAAGGGCTACTGCAGCAGGAAGGTGCCTGCTCGGCATGCCAGGACCTGCCTCATAGGTCAAATTTCCACCAGCACCACAGGCAGGCAAGGTGTCCTTCCAAACTCTTCCTTCCATCCTGGTTCGGAGCATCCCTGCTGCAGCTGTATCAGCATCCCACAGCCCTTTGAGAAGCAGATTTAAGACCTTCCTTTCCTCTTAAATGTAGCATTTCAGTTGAGGGTCTTTTTCAGCCATGAAAATCAGCCCCCATAATTTCTGATGACTTCCTTTTTGTCATCCTCCCATCCCCACCAGCTGCTTTTATCAACCATGAAGCCAGGCTGGGAAGCCTGCAGGAAATCCTTTGGGATATTTCCTTTCCTGCCCAGCAGAGATATCCTGGTCCCTCTCCCCACAGCCCCTCTGCATTTTGCACAAGTGCTAAGGCTCAGGGTCTCCCACAGCACTCACAACCCACTGGACACACTGTGCTTGTCATGGGAAAGACTTCTGTTCCGAGGCTGGACATGTGGTGGGACCCATGCAACCGCTCCTACTCAAGCAGCATTTGACCCTGCTCCCAGGAGTCCTCAAGTCCAGCTGCGTCTGGGGAGAACTGCACTGCGTTCTCCAGACTTGCTTCTCTCTCCTTATCTCAGCCCATCACTTTCCCACCACAGCAGCTCAGCAGATACCCTGCAGCTCGGCATCCTGGGGGCTGTGAACGCTCCCCAGGAAACATTGCCCAAACAGGCTGCGCCAGCTCTGCAGCACCCCACAACCTTATCACACCAAAGGTCCCTATGCACCTTCTCTGATTTATTTTTAGTCTATTCCTACTGCCCACAGGAAAGTCCGTATCTGCTGAACTCATGGCCCCAGAAAGTCATGGCTGTGAGGTGCACAGCGAAAGGGTGAGAAGGACTAATCTCATCCCTGTAGCAGAAGGATGGTGGGTGCATGCCAGCCCGTGGCTGGGAATTCACCCCACTCTGCAGAGGGTCTCATGGTGGAGGGGGACCCCACTGGAGACCCCCCCCTTCACAACAGGCACAAAGGGATGCAAACAGCAAAGCCCTGAAAGCGCAGCCACCATCTCCTTGCAATGTGCCCTGGCATCATGATGGGGATGGGGACAGCAGCACTCCTGCCATGGGGAGCCAGAGTAAAACCCAAAACACAGCCCTGGAGCAGCTGCTGCAGCCACAGGGGATGCCCAGAGGCTGTGGACCTGCAACATGCTGCTGGGGCTCTCTGGATCCCCCATCATCAGGACATCCAGCCAGCAAGCCCAGGGCCGGCGGCAGTGCAGCGTGCCTAAGGTCTGTGCTGCTCTGGCATTGAAATGGCACTGCAGCAGGGCAAGGAGGGCTCCTGGCAGCCCGTGGCAGGGAGCTCTGCCAGCCATGCTTCCAGGCTTCCACCTCTCTGAATGCTGCTTCTGTGCAGCAGTCATGGACTTCTCAGATGCTCCAGTGCTGCTGTGCAGGATTTCAGCTCAAATAACCCACCCTGTGCAGGCAGACCCCGCTCCCACCTCCCCCTGTGCGGGAGAGATGCACTTCCCGCTGCATGAGAGCATTGCAGACCTGGGGCAGGAGGGCTATGCAAAGCTCCACTTCTGATGTTCGTTAAATACGCAAATTGTGTCAGGTCTGGGGCTACTAGTGACAGAGATAAACACTGTCCTAGGTGTCCCTGGCATCACCACCTCCTGTTTCAAGGCTGACTCTTAAGATGAAATAGTATTTTTTACATTTCTTTCATCATTACATAGAAAAGTTGAGGACAAACAAGTTTTCACACTCTCTGGATTCACCCTGGGAAAGCAGAAAGGTGGCAGGAAGGCTAAAACCAAACTGAAAGTGTTTTGTTTTTTTTTAAAAAAGTCCTCTTCCACAAACCTTCTCCCTGCCTCTTTCCAGCACCTGGTGAGAACAGGTTTTACTCTAGCAGTCACAACCCTCTGCTGAGAGCAAAATCTGAAAAAGCGAAACATGATTTTTTTTGTTTGCCCCAAACCAGGGCTGAGGGCAGCATCACTTTGCCATGAGCAGACCCAGCCGCAAGCAGATCCCTGCTCCTCCTGCCTGCCCCTGCCTTCAGCAAAGCGGCTGGATCCGTCGCCCTGCCACTCCTTTGTTGCAGCACCCTTTTTTCTTTGGTCTAAGCATTTAAACTGAAATTCGGAGGCACTGAGTGCCTGTTTAGCACCACTGGAAGAGCTGTGGGTGTCTGGAGAAGGGCTCTTGGGTGGCAGGTGCTGCTCGGGCATGGGGAAGCCAAGCTCCTTTGCCTTACGCAATGCCAGTGACATTTCGAGGCATGCCAAGCTGCTGGGGTCCCGTGAAAGCTGGCAGGAGACCTGCAAGAAGTAACACTCAGGCACATTACTGTTGCACCGTGTGGAGAGGCAGAAGGGGAAGGTAATGCATGGGCCGTCCCGGGTGACAGCATTGTCACGGCCAGGGTGACATCGGCTTCCTCCTGACAGCAGCCACCTCCGTGGCTGCCAGCTCCCAGGACCCATTTGGAGAAGGCAAGTACCAGTGCTACATGTTTGCCTCCAATCTGAGCATCCCTCCTCGTGTCACCACTGGAGATGGGGCCAAGTGACCTTCAAGGCTTTGGAGCTGGCACCTAACGGGGTTATGGGGCATCATTTGGGGCAAAAGGAAAGGGTGAGGACTGGGGCGATGCCAAAGTGGCTCATTTAGATGTTCTCAAAGCAAACCACAATGCTTTTTTTGTTTCAAGAAGCCTCTTTCCGTTTCAAAGTGGACCTGAATTAAAATGTTTTATAAGGCAAAATAAATACAAAGAAATAAGTGAGCTTTTTTTATGAAGTTTATGTAATCCCAGAAGACTGGCTTGTGGCAGGTTGACCCAGCTAATGTTTTCCCACTGATAGTCTGGGTTTTGTTGCCCTGGTTTCTTCGCTATGTTTTTTTTTTTTTTTTTTTGAGTTGTTTTCTGTTTTCTTTCAATTCTAGCAAATTATACATTCACAGAAAAAAGTTTCATCTCTTCTCCTGGCAGCTTTCACACCTTCTGGCCACTCCTGCCAGTGCCGCGGTCCCCGGGCTGGGTTTCCCACTCAAGCCAAGGTCCCATCGCCCCATGACCTGTGGGGACAGCCAAACCAGCCCTCTCCTCCCCAGACCTCTGAGTGCCTGGAGTGGGACCAACAGCTCAGCCTGACCCGAGACTGGCACCACAGTGTGGTCACACATTTAGGTTTTTCTTTGTTAAAGGCACTCACCTGCGATGTATCCCACGGTGGGAGGGAGGCTGAGGCTGCGGCATCCCACCAAGGTCTCTGTATTCGGCTGAGCCAGACTTGAACTGCCACGTCAGGACTTAGCATGCATTTGCACACATTTGCACTTGCGGGCAAACATCCTAGATGCGATAGGACAGGGAACCCCATTTCTCATTCCATATTTGTTTTCTCAGCACTTTTCATGATGCTGCCTGGGCTATGCCAGCAGGTACAGGTAACCCTGGGAGGCTCACCTGTCACCGCTGCTCCCACGTGGGATGCTCAGGACTATGACCTGGGACTCGGACTGCCTCGGTCCCAGCTCTTGCTCAGATAGAATTCCCCAGGGTGGTTAGGATTAATTATTACCCTGGATAATGCCTGAGTGAACACCACCAGCTCGGAAGCTGGGGCAGACATCATGTACCGGTGGGGTCTGACGTGGGATGCCAGGAAGGACTACTGCCCCCCTCAGAAAACTCCCTCTGCTTGCCCATCTGTTGACAGGGCCATAAACCAGACACGGAGTGTGGGAGCTGGGGGGGTTATTTTGCACATTAACCCCAGGCCCCGTGGTGGTTTCCACCCCAGCGCCTCTGCCAGAGCGGGGCCACTCTGGCTCCTGGGCAGAGGCGGGAGAAGGTTTCTGCCTTCCCAAAGCTTGATTCTCCCTCCAGCTCAATCAGCCTCAGCAGCTCACACTGAAACACCAGAGGCTGCAGAAACACCTTGAGTCACGGCTGAAAGCAATGCCCGCTGCCCTGCTTGGAATGAATCCCCCTGGGATTTGCATGTTTTCATCCAAAAATGGGGGAGGAGGGGAAGTTGCTTTGCAGGATGATGGCAGGATGATGACCCCCCTGCTCAGGGGTCCCCAATCCACTGTTGCCCTCTGAAGCCCCAACCTGCCTCTGGACCACCCCACAAAAGTGCAGTGCTCGGGAGGGCACACAGACCCCACAGCCACAATGTTGGGGAATAGGAGGATGAGGTGAGACCTGAGTGCCATGGGCTCAGGAAAAGGCAGGGGACAGGGTGGTGGCATGGTGTCAGTGGAGGCGATGCCGTTGCAGCTGCATCCCCCAGGTGGGACACAGCCAAGGCCGGCAGGGAAGTGCTGCCCCAGCCTTTGTGCCAGGAGCCGAAGGAGCAGGGCAGAGGAAAGGGCTCAGCCAGCCTGGGGGAGCAAACCCCTGGGGCCAGATCCACCAAAGGGTTTGCCTCCTTGGGCTGCTTCTTCCTCAGTTTCCCCAGCGAAAAGGCCCCCCTCCAGCTTCAGGGCTGCTGCCTAGCAGGGATGCTGCCTCCCGTCCCTGGGGGATTTGTGCCCCTGGGATGCCTGGGTCTCCTGGGGAGCCCGGTGTAGCTGTGCTGTTGCTTTAAATCAGCAGCTGGATCCAGCTGTGACTGCGAGTAACCCTTGCAGCAGCCTTGCCCAGGCCTTTTATGCATTTTCCAGCAGTTCCAGAGGCGTTTGGCGGCAGCGCACAGGGGAAACCAGACTCATGCTGGCAAGCAGAGAAGGGAGGGGAAAGGGAAAACATTTCCCTTCCCAAAGGAGCAGGGGGAGCCCGATGCTGCGGCTCTGGCAGCAGGCATGGGGGGAGCAGATGGCTTGTGGGGCTGCCTCTGTGGCATGATGCAAATAGCCTTGTGGTTGGACACAGCGAGCCAGAGGCCCTGGCTTGTCTCTCCCAGCCCAGTGTACCCCTGTGAAAAGTGCTTACCCCAGCGGGCCTCGGTTTCCCCCTCTCTACTCATTCAGTTCAGCCTCATGCAGAAAGCCCCAAGGTCTGAGTTTGTCCTGTGAACCTGTGGCAAGATGGCATCCAGGCACCAAAGACAACAAGCCCACGAGGACGGCAGGATTGAAAAAGCCAAGAGGGATGGGAACATGGGGTTGAGCAGGGAGACACGTTCCTGCTGCCCAGACCCAGAAAAGGAGGAGGAGGATGTTGGTGCACTTGGGTCTGGGAGGGGAAGGACCCATCCTGCTGCCGGAGACAACTGTTCACATCCTGGGCACTCCCAAAGAGCAGAGGTAGAGGAGAGGTAACCAGGAGGGAGAAGTTCCCGGGTTGGAGGGTTGGGAAAGCAATGTCACACCAGCTCTGAAGCCAGCAGTCCTGCCCGCTGCAGGGACTGTGGACCTGCCCTGCTCAGCCTTGCTGCCCTGACCGTCCTGCAAGGCTGGCCACGGGCACAGGCTGAAGGCGAAGCCCTGGCTGGGCATCAGCCCACAGAAGCCACTCTCCCAGCTCCAGCCTGGGAAGGGCTGGGCTCCGGGGCCGGCGTGCTGCACTCGCAGCCCCGGGAAGCCCTGCTGCCTGGGGGGCTGGCACAGACCCAGAAGCCACTGAGTTGCAAGGCGCCGTGTTTTCTGTCCAGCAGGAGAGCACTCTCATGAGAGCGACGTCTCTCATGAGTCAGATGGAAAGGGCGTCTCAGGAGTCACCTGAGCCCAGAGGCTGCCTGCCCACAGCCCCTCTCCAGCCCAAGTGGAAAAACATACAGCCCTGGTGCAGCACATGCCTGCCGAGACCCCAAGCTCTGTCCAGGCCCTCTTCCGAGCCGGCAGATGCAGAAACGCTCACGTTAGCCTTTTTTGGCCAAATGGGTTTAGGAGGGAGTCAGAGGCAACTCAGACATCCCTGGCCCTGCCACTCTGCTCACTGTTAATCATTGCTCTGCTGCTGCTCTTCGCCTGTGCCAAAACCTGGGCTCTGCTACAGCCACTGGTGGGTCAATCTCCAGCAAGAGATGGAGCGAGTGAGAAAGAGGACATGCAGCTATGAATTTTCCCTGCCTCAGCTAGGTCTACTGATTAAGGCCACGGCAAAGCTCATTGCTTCTGCATGAGCAAGAAGGGAGGGCAGCACCCATAGTGCCAACCCTGGGCAGGCACCCACCTGGTGCAAGGGATAACCCTTGCATGGGCATTGCTCCCCAGCCCAGCTCAGGACGCTGGTGGGAGAGGTGGCAACAGCAATTTGCTAGCCTGGGAGTATTTTAGCCATGCAAGAGCCCTCGGGGGAGGAGAAGAGAGCCGGCACACCCAGCTGCATTCCTGAGGTTTGGTTTCCATGGTGGGATGTTCACCCGACGGTGAAGTCATGCTGTGGGCTGAGATGGCAGTGACTTAATGCACAGATCCAGCTTCTTCTGTGATTCACAGCAAGCACAGCTACAGCTCCGTGCCATCCACTGGGCTGACGGTTCTGCAGTGCTGCCACGGCTCTGACGTTTCTAGCATTTTGGGCTGAGGAGGCTCCAGACACTGCTGCTGGGTTCCCTGCCTCACCGTGGGAAATCGGATCCTGCCACAGGGTGGAGGGACAAACTGATGGCTCTCATGGGTCCTTCCAGCCCATTTGTGTCATCACACTGTGCTCCCAGTAATGTTTTACTTCTCCATCCTACTGCTGCCACTGGTGACAACAGGACAGAAAAGCACCACCCTAAGAGGTCACTCCTGTGGGGCCAAAGCTTGGAAGATCTGCCCAATGTTAGGCAGAGGTGGGTAAGGATGGAGAGCTAGACAGCATGGAAAGAGCAGGATGGAAACCCCATCAGTCCTTGGGGTGAGGTGGCAGGGGCGCTTCCTGGCACCAGCAGCTCAGGGTGCTAATGCCTGGCATGTGGCCATGCAGTTCAGCTGTGGGGCCCCATGGATCAATGAACCAGAGGACTGGTGGAGGAACTGGCCCTCGGATGGCAGCCAGTAAGCCAATAAGATTATTCCAGCCTCTGGAGTGGTTTTCTGTAGGTCTGGAGGCACAGGAATGTGGCTGGGCTGCCCAGGGCCATCAGCCACCCTCCCCATTTGCTCAGCTGGCGAGACCGAGTGCTTTTGGGCTGTGGTTGTTTGTGCTAGAGGGAAACGTCTTTGTGTGACTTTTCAGCAAAGATCAACTCCTTTGCAGTTCAGTCAACTAAAACCCCATAACAAAGCTTATCTGTGTATGATGCGTCTCCTGATCAACCACCACTGGAGCGCTTTCTGCACACACCCTCTCTGAATTGGTCCCAGCTTCCTGCTGTCCCCAGCAGCCATGGCCTTGAGGATGGTGGCAAGCTGAACCCCAAGGGGGCTCTTCTCTCTTGCACACACACTGGTGTTTCACATGAGCACATGATGCCTCTGGAATACAGTAGGACACAGCTAACCCTCAAACATGTCAGGGGGACCTCTCCAGGTGCTGGCACCCCTCTGAGCCGGGCTGTTTGCTTTTGAGATGGACCTAGACCTTCCTGTATATGTTTGTGTTCAAGGTTAACCAGATAACCCTCCTTTGTTCTCATCTCACAGGCAGCCAGATGCAGAGGTCCTAGTTGGCATGTCCCCAAGAAGCCAAAGCTCCCTTTAGGGGCTGGCACTGAGCCACCAGCAATGACCCCTGCTCCAGGAGGGGACAAGCCACCTCCTGGGCCTGCCACAGCAGGTGACATCCCTGGGGACCAGGGAGATGATGCTGAGGATGCATAAGGGGCTGGCACAGCCTGGCAACCGCCTGGGTGCGTACAGGCCAGACCTGGAAGCGCGCAGCCTAACTGAGCCTGAGCTACAGCCAAAGAAAACCGGCAACTCCAGGGCTGTTTTGCACCAGCTGGGATGGAGCACCAGCCCTGCAGGCCAGCGTTCAGGTGGCACCAAAAGGTGTCCCAAGGCAGCTCCCTGTCTTGGGGACCCCACAAAGCTTTCCAGGGCTCTCCCAGCTCTGCCCCAAAGGCCTCGTTTGTTTGACACCCAGAGCCACATGAAGGTCAAGTGATGTACCTGGGGCACAGACAGACCCAACCTCCGCTGCCCCTCTCAGTTCCCATCCCTGATCCCACACACACACCCAGGTGAAACGTGAGAGTCCCTCAAACCCCTCCACCTCTGGAAACACCACCTCCCAGCTTCCTTCTTTCCTTGGGCCCTTCTGTCTCCACTCCATGCTAATGATATTAATTTCCCTGCCTTTTCCTGGGGCGTTGGCCCCTCCTGTAGCAGCTCTCCACTGCTCTCCTCCGCTGGCTCCCCAGCTGCCCTCCAGCCTGGGTGACTCATGCTCAGCACACACTGAACCCTTTCAGCAGCCCTTAGCCCCAAACACTGCCCCAGTCTTCCCAGCGCCGGCGTGCCGAGCCCCCCCCCAGCGCCTGCTGCTGGCACAGGCTCCTGGCCAAAGGGAGACATCTGTGCCCCTGCTAAGAGAGCAGCTTTCACGGCCGAGAAGCCGAAGCCCTTCCCAGCATAATCTTGGCCAGGATGAGGTGCAAGCAAGCGGCTGACCGGCTGGGACAGACTTGCAGCTTGGGTACCTTTGAGCAAAGGCCAGCAGTCTAAAAAAAAATAAATAGATGTATTTGAAAAGAAAAAAAATAGGATCACAAGCTCCTAATGGGACTGTTCTTGGCTTTGACAGACAAAACCTGCCAGGAGCTTTTTCCTCCCTTCTGCCTTCACCAAACTTTCTCTGACCAACAGCAGGGCTCTGTCTGCTGCGTAGGGATGGGGACAGAGAAGGGGCTCCTGTGTTCCCTGGCTCCTGGCTGGCAGCAGGGTAAGCACTGCCATATAAACCAGCCCTTTGCCTGGAAAGGTTGCAAAATCCTCCATCGGAGGAGCTGCTGGAAAACCTGCTTACAGAAGGAGTTCCTTGGGGCCAGGGCTGCGCAGCAAGCGGGCTGGAGGCATGCTGCCTGTGGGACCACCCCCCATGCTGCACCAGGTCCCGCTTGTGCAAGGGGACTTGTTGCCCTCCCCGAGGACTAGTGCCTCATAGCCTGGGGTGAAGTGCTGGAGCCTGGGAAAGTCCATGCATGGTGTTGCAGGGGAGAGTGGGGCTTAGGTGTACTCCAAAAAGAGCCTTATATACCTGCCACAACCTAACACCGGGGCTTGTCAGCTGTCACAGCCTCTCCAGCAGGGTGTACATAGCCCAAGGGACACAAAGAGGAAGGTGAACTCTTGTGAGCATGGGTGACACAGCAGGGACATGCACAAACCCAGGGAAGCCTCTGTGCATGAGGCTGCACAAGTATCTCCTGCCTCATTCCTTCCTGCCTCTTGCTGCCTTTTTGCCTGTGATTTTCTGTTCAGTTTGCCAAAATACCCAAATTACCTGAAACAACAGTCACAAACTCCTCTGCTGCAGAGACAGAAATGTGTGTGTGTCCTGGGGGGCATCATCGTCATTGCAGTTCTCAGCAAAACAAAGGGGCTGACCCTCACACCCCAGACGGCATTGCAGGGTCACCGATGTTGCCAAAGCTGCGCTGATTTATACCTGCAGAGCACACGGACTCGCATCAAACCCAGGTCCAGGCGAGGGAACATGGCTAAGAGAAAGGGGAAAGAAACCTACAAACCTGTCAAAAACCACAAGAGGCAGGCAGCCAGGCTTGAGGGGAATCCCCGCCTGGGGTTTGCTGCTGACTCTGATGAGCCTCTGCTCTCCCCCAGGCATCTCTCCTTGGAGGGGACAGCAGAAGGATGCTGCCCAGGGGCCAGGCTTGTTTGTGCTCTTCCAGAAATAGGGCCAGAGAGGCAAAATCTCAAGATCTTGATGGGAGGAATGCGGTGTCTGAAGGGCTGAGATGCAGCCGCCCTCCCCTCTGGGTGTTTGCCAGGTTTCGGTGAGGGTGAAGTCCCTCTTCACTTCCCATCTCCAGTGAAACTACCACAACAAATAAAGTTGCATTTTATAAGCCCAGAGAGAGGGGTGAGGGTTTTGCAAGCTATGCTTAACCTTGGAAAGGTCACCCTGAAGCTGCACTCCTGGCTCCGAGGTCAAGCTGCCAGCGTGTGGACGCCACTGCCAGCCACCAGCAACCACAGAGAGCCCTGCGACCAGTGGCAATGGCCCCACAGCCCCAGTGCAGGGGAAGGACACGGCTTGTCACCAGCCTCCTGCACATCACAGCAGTGAGCGCAGCCCATGGGCCGAGCTCTCTCAGAGCAGAGAGCAAGTGCTGCTGCATCAGGCTGTGGTGGAAACAATTCCTGGCAAAACTTCTTCCACTCCCTCTCCCCAGTTGTCCTTCCACCATCCCCTTGTTAAAGATTGGGGGATGGATCCTATCACCCCCTTAGCACAGCGTGTGGAAGACAAGACCCACCGCGTGGGGGAATGGCAGCTGTGCCAGATGTTACAATGTTGAAGGGGGATGATGGCAGCCACAGGGAAATGGCTGATGGATAAGGCTTGAATGTATACTGATCCCTGGGAGTCCAGAGGAACCCCATTTCCCAGGCCCAGTGTTGCAGAAGTGGGGAAAGGGCCGGTGCACATTTCCCATGCCCCAGACCTGCAGGGCTCTGGGTGCTGGAGTGGGCAGGCAGCTCCATCCTGGGCTGGTCCCATATCTCGGGTGGGTCCAGTCCAGTGGAGCAATCCAGAGGCACCCACCCTCTGCTCCCAGGGCTCAGGCCAGTATCTCCGCTGCTCCTGTTGGCCTCAGGCTCAGCCATCCAGTGGCAGAGTCTTAGGCCAAGCTGCAGCACTACCAGCAGAATTATCTTTGTTGCTCATAAAGGGAGAACCAATACATTTCACACCCAGGAAATACAGAGATTCTTTCCTCAATAATTTGGAAAAGCAACTGAGATATGTGTTAAGGAAGGGGAGAGACAGACGAATGTACACTGTATTTTATTTGTCACTAGTTCCTGCACAGCCAGGCCGGACAGCTCTAACCTGCTCTAACCCACTCCCTCCTTTGTGCCAGAATAAATCATCTGAGTAATACCCAGCAAACGCACTGAAGCAACAGAAACCTGACCAGATGTTGCCTGCATAAAACAGTGCAGCAAGAAAAAGTAAAATTCAGGCTGTGAGCAAAAGGGAGGTGCATTAGTCCTTTCAAGGAGCAGATGTGTTACACTACTACTTTGCACCCTTTACCCACCAGCTGTGGGTGGAATAACAAAGGAAAACCTATGCAGCCCCGATCTTCAGCATGGGTTGCATGTTCAGTGGATGTGGAGGAAAAGCCAGGTCCTGTGTAACAGCTCTTAGCTGGTGCAGGTACAGCATGGGCCAAGTTTATGCAGATGCAGGATCAAAAGTTTTGCAATTTTGCTGTGAAACTAAGAGGACGTAGGAGCTATCCCCCCGCCTCCCCCCGAACCACGCAAGTGGGGGAGACACACAATTGTCCTGACAAACAAAATCTATTTCTAGCCCTCAGGGTCACAAACACTAGCTTCAAACTGTGCCTGGAAAAGAAAATAAGCATAAGCTAGTACTGATCATGAGCCACAGTTTCTCTGGGGGAATACCTGCTGCACTGTAGATGTATCCACAGCCACAGTTGCTTTGAGGTGCACCTGTTTCAGCATGGCCTTATCCAAGGGCTACACTGCCTTCAGAGGTATACCTGCTCCAGCGTGGCCTTACCCATGGCTGCAGTCCCTCCAGGGGAGTACCTGCTCTGTCATGGGCTTATCCATGGCCACACGCTTTGAGGTGCTCCAGCATGACCTCATGCACAGCCACTGATGCTTCAACATGTACCTTTTCCAGCATGGACTTGGGCCACAATCCCTTCAGAGGTACACCCGATGTGGTGCAGACATAACTACAGCAACAGATGCTTTGAGATATACCTGCTCTGGCTTGGGCTTATCCACGGCCACAGACGCTTCGGGGTGTCCTGCTCCCACGTGGATCCATCCACAGGTCACAGTGCCTGTGACTCGAGTTCACACTGGAGGTCCAGCCTGCCCAGTGCAGCAGCACAGAAACAGCAGCGATGCCCTGGCCATCTGCCAGCCCAGGCGCATGGCCATTGCTGTTATCAGAATGTTCCCAGGCTCAGCAGAGTAAGATGATCAGCAGTACAGCAAGCAGCAAAAGCAAAAACCAGCCACCAACGAGCAGTAGACTCTAACCTACAGTGGGGCAAGCAAGCCCCATGGCAAGCACAGGAGCTTGTGGATTAGTAGCTAAACAGCAATAAGAGCAATAAGTTTGGTCTAGCACATTCCAGTCAAATCTGTTGTTATCTTGAACCCTTCGAGCCCCATGTTGGGTGCCAAAAAGGACTGTTGTGGTTTAACCCCAGCTGGCAACTAAGCCCCACGCAGCTGCTCGCTCAGTGCCCCCCGATGCAATGGGGGAGAGAATCGGAAGAGTAAAAATGAAAAAACTCGTGGGTTGAGATAAAGACAGTTTAATAAATAAAGAAAAAACCCATGTGCAAGCAAAGAGAAACAAGGAATTCATTCACTGCTCCCCATGGGCAGGCGGGTGTTCAGCCATCTCCAGGAAAGCAGGGCTCCATCACGCGTAACGGTGACTTGGGAAGACAAATGCCATCACTCCCAATGTCCCCCCACTTCCTTCTTCTTCCCCCAGCTTTATATACCGAGCATGACATCATATGGTGTGGAATATCCCTTTGGTCAGTTGGGGTCAGCTGTCCCGGCTGTGCCCCCTCCCAGCTCCTTGTGCACCCCCAGCTGCTTGCTGGTGGGGTGGGGTGAGAGGCAGAAAAGGCCTTGACTATGTCAGCACTGCTCAGCAGGAACTAAACCATCCCTGTCTTATCAACACTGTTTTCAGCACAAACATAGCCCCATACTAGCTACTGTGAAGAAAATTGACTCTACCCCAGGTAAAACCAGCACGTTAACAATTTAGGTTTCCAGGCTGCAGCCCCCTAAGCACAACACTGCAGGTCTCCCAGCACAGCAGCTCTGGTTGCCCCAGCTGCACCCTCCCTACGTGCAGAGCAACCCTCGCACCTTCACCCTGCACAAACCATCTTACCCTGCTGCAAGAACACATGCGACAACACTAATGGACCACAGGAGTCAAACAACTGCCAACAACAAATGGGAACCTCAGATTAAATAAGAATTAAAGCCGGACTATCCCTAAAACTTACTCTCTACATTTTTGCAGCACTCCTACCCAGGACCCTGCCCAGTCCCAGCTGCCCACACTCCAGCGAGGCTCACAGGCAGCCTGGCATCTCCCCTGCTTCCATCTCTTGCAACCTCCCTACTACCCTGAGGCAGGTGCAAAGTTCTCTCATGCTGGAAGGAGTTAAAAGGGGACACTTTTAAGCTACTACATTTGCATTTGAGACAACCACCCCACACACACACTCCCCCCTCCAGCCACAAAGGTATTTCTCAACTTTTTTGTGATGCGGAAAGTGGGTGTGGTGATAGTTTCCATTCCTGATTCTTACCTAGTCAGGAACAACCTCAATTTCATATTGATTCAATCCTTACTGCACCAAGACTATCATATGACCTTCTCTGTGGTTAAGAGCCTAACAGTAAGTAACTGGTGCATATACACTTGATGGTATGCAGGTCAAATTCTGGATTTGAGCTGCTGTAAGAGAATCCATGCATAAAAATGGCATTGGGTAATAAACCAGCTTTCTTGCTGATCTGGTGTTACATCAGAGCTTTTAGCTTCTTTGCTTTTCCCCTCCTTTTGTTTCAGAGCACAAGTCTGCACAAAAAGCTGGGCATAGCAGCAGCATGTTTGGGGCAGTTGCTGCTCTATCACATCAATTCATGACAAGACAGAAAAAAAGCTCTTCATGATTAAAAAATTGATACTCTGCTCCTTAGGGCTGAAAAGGAGCCTGCAACAGGAGCTCAGGCACAGTCAGGCAGTGGCAGCCTGACTTGGAAGAGCTGCTGCAGTAGCAAGAACCTTTGCTGAAGTGGTGAAAAGGGAGCATCACCTCCCAGTGCAGTTTTGCTCTCTTTGATCCAGCCCCAGTGCACAAGGGACTGATGGCCAGAGCAGAGATGTTTGGGGGACAAGCCTTCTACAGAGTCCCTCACAGCTGGAAGCACAAAGACCCCCCCATCCCTGGTACCCAGTACTGCAGTGTGTTTGGGTATGCTCTCTTCCTGATCAAACTGGGAGTTTAAAGGTGCCTGGTGGGAACTCCCCGGAGATGGAACAGATGACCAACAGCCCTCACTCCTTCCAGGGCTGTATGCCACATTCTCTCAGATCCCACCACAGGTGTTAAGGAAACCCTGATTCCTACTCTCTCTGTAACCACCTGTGTCCAGTAACTGGGTGCAGCCCTACACCAGCCCTGCTGCTGTCCATCCAGTTTCTCTGGTGCACAGCTGGGCTCAGAAGAGCCTCTCCCGAGTCTTACTGTGCTTCTACCTGTAGCATGCTGTAGCCTCACTGCTTCCATGCAAACACACACATTTGTACCCTGGCCTGGTTTTGGCTGGGACAGAGTTAATTTTCTCTTTAGTAGCTGGTATGGTGCTATGTTTTGGATTTGGGACCAAAACAGCAGCGATAAGGCAGGGATATTTTAGCTATTGCTTACACAGCGTGAAGGCCGCCTCTGTTTCTCACGCTGCCCCGCCAGCAAGCAGGCCGGGGGTTCACAAGAAGCTGGGAGGGGACACAGCTGGGACAGCTGACCCCAACTGATTAAAAGGATATCCCAGACCATGTGATGTTGTGCTCAGCAATAAAAACTGGGAGAAAGAAGGAGTTATGGTGTCTGTCTTACCAAGTAACAGTTATGCATGATGAAGTAAATGTTCCTGCTTTCCTGGAAATGGCTGAACACCTGTCTGCCCATGGGAAGCAGTGAATGAATTCCTTATTTTGCTTTGTTGGCACACACAGCTTTTCCTTTACCTATTAAACTGTCTTTATCTCAATTCACAAGTTTTCTCACCTTTACCCTCCCACTTCTCTCTCCATCCCACTGTGGGGGAGCAAGCCAGCGGCTGCGCAGGGCTGAGCTGCTCACTAGGGTTAACCCGCAACACGCCCGTGGCAATAACACCCCCTCCATCATCTCCAACACGCCTAAGCAAGGACATATTTCCCCAGGAGCTGATTTTCTAGCAAGGACAGGGTATTCCCGGTACAAACCACACTCACAGCCCAGAGGAAGGTCATTCAAAGAAACACGTTGGCAACACCAGTAACCATGTCAGCCAGCAGGACCAGTCAGCTTCACAGAAGATAAGGCAGTCTGCAACCTGCTGCTTTGCCCAGCACAACAGCTGGTGGTCTGAGAAAGAGACAAAACATGCTGCTAGCTCATCTAGCAACCCACTGACCCATTCCCATCGCCCAGGAATGGTTTGAGAGGCATCTGCTGAAGCACAGAGGTCTCGCTGTTGACAACATAACACTCCAGTGGCTGACTTGCCCTAAACCATTCTCATCAGGAAATGGTTTTACATAAAGTAGTGGTACCAGAAGTCAGAAGATAAAGCTAATAAGATATTTTAATCAGCCCCAGCATAAAAGGAAGGAGATTCCTGAATAATACCAGAAACAGAGAAGCTCTCCTTTGGGATCTCTTTGGGATCAGGTCTGTGCTGCAGGCAGAGGCTGTGGTACAGGTGAAAGGAAAGGGGCTACAGCCAGCAAGCACCAAGCATCCAGCCAATTTTCGGAAAGCTCCAGCCTGGGACGAGCACCTCTCAAAGCCTCCTTTCCCTCCGTAATGCATGAACACGATCCAGACCTATGGAATAATTCCCATTGCAGGAAAAAAATAAGGCAACCCCCCCCAAACAAAACAAAAAGTTAGAGCGAGGGAAGGAAGCAGAGACAGGAAACTACACGGACACTCTTCAGAGAGGCCACTGCTGCAGGATAAATGGCCAGATTTTTATGCATGTGCTGATGTTCCTTCTGAAACTCATTTCAGGCACCTGAACAAAACAATCAGCTTTCCATGAAGACTCAAATCATCCCCTGTTGCCAGCAAGGAGAGCACTTGTAGAAAACTAGCTGCCTCCTCACAGCTGCTTGGGGGAAGCTGGACTGGGTTGAAATAAGGACATATTTCTATCTCACCAGGAACAAGTAACAAAAATGATGAGACTTACAGGATATATCTTTTTTCAGATTGGATTCCACAGACACAAATGTGTTATTGTTACCAGAAATCCGTAAGATCACCTGGGTTGTTTTTGGTTAAAAAGCCTTGGTCTCTGCCACCATCCAGGAGCCAATACACCCTGCTGACACTTGAGATGAAATAAATTCTCATTGCTGCCATTTCTGGGCGACTTGGGAAGTGACATACAATTGCTGACACTGGCTTCTGCTTTAGTTGCTGTAAAGGTGGTTTCAGAGAACCTCAGAAGCCCCAACAAGATTCGTGGAAGTTCACAATCACTTAGACCCACCTTCCTGCAACACTCAGGACAGCTTTGTGAAAATCTGCACCCTCACCACCTGCACCTTCAGAGCCATGAGGATAACAGGATTAGAGAGAAACAGTCTTATAACACTCTCTCCTTGCCCCTGCCCAAAGCACGCTGATATTTTAAACTATGGTACCAGAAACAGCCATTTAGCTACTCAAAGCTTTTAATCTATGTGGCAAATGAATCAAAAGTAAATTATTTCTCACACATTCGGCACAAATGGGGAACCAAACCATGCTCTGCAACAGTCAGATCCTGAATCTCAGTGAGAAGATGGCACTAAACTTCAGGTCAGCTCCATGTATGCATGACTGAAAACTCAACCAGACCAATTTTTAAGTTTTGGGAGAAGCACGCCAAATTCTTCTTGCTGTTACTGTGTATTGCAGTAGCACCTAAAAGCCTTAGTTATGGGCCAAGCTGCTCACATCCTCATGTCACAGAAGCACTAAGGTTGACTATGAGCTATGGGAGGGGTTGTGCTAGCTCCCAATCCGTTACTTGCCCCCAGCTGCAGTGTGGCTACACTGGCACAGCCGCTCCAGACAGTCCCAATCACTGGATCTGGACAGAAACAGGACAGCAATGGCTGCTGTAGCCAGTATTGCCAGGGCATGGCTGAAGTGATGGGACCCTTGAGAACTGCTGTTGTACTGTTGTACTGTGGACCACTGCCTGAGGTGGTGGTTCATGACTAGGAGCTCCCTGGCATGAAGCTTTTGGTGCAGTTAGTCAGGATGGAAATTTTGGCTGTTTCAAACAGCCCAGTTTCCACAGGGCTTGAGGATGGAAGGGGCTTAATTGAAACAGAACTGTTTTCCTCAAGTCCCAGAGCTGCCTCATTTCAGTTCCCAGCTGCTCACTTGGAAGAGGAGGAAAAAGAAAGGAGCCAGTTTCGTGGAAAATCATGGTAGGCCATAATCTGCCGAGTGAACAAAAAAAAAAAACCAACCCAAGTCATCTGCTTAATAGCAGCCAGTCCATTAGGATACTGCAAATTTGATCCAGGGGGAAAGCAGTTGGAGAAAAGGGTAAAAAATTCAGCGAGACATGCTGTTTGACAAAGAATTCATTTGGTGCTAATGGTCCCGCTTCTTGCTACCAACATGAACCACGCTCCCAAAAGGCAGTGCATGAGCAGACATGAACAATGAAGTGATTTGTTCTCAGGAAGCATTCAACCTCTGCCAACAGTCAACCGGATCCAGACAAGGGCTAGGGCAGTCAGACCGGCACATGGCAGACCAAATGAGGAACTGTATCACTTGGCATAGAGCTGCTATTTCCAGCACTTACATCCCATCCTCATGTTAGCTCAACTTTTTCACTCTTCAGAGAAGGAGGACTGTATGTCTCTAATGAAATCTGGGTCTACAAAGGCCAGAATTTTTCCTTGAGAGCAGCAGAGGGAGGTGCCTTCGACTCCTAAAATCCCTCAGTTGGTGGTCTGATTTTTGGATTGCCTCTGCACTCATAGCTGTCAGCTACAGCCTAATATAAGGCACCTTAACCATCTGCAGGATGAATGTTACTGTTTCAGGTATCTATTCCTCTTTATTTGTCCTATTCATTAGCTCTCAGCATTATTAAAATAAAAACAAATAAAATGAAGCAACACTTTAAAGACTTCTAAAATTTAAACCAGCAAGACATACTGAAACCTTTTTTTAAATTAAATACAGTGCTAGGTTACTCACACTCAGAGGGACCAAAATGAGGGACTCTCCCCAAACCTATGGACTTGAAATCACATCAGAACAGCATTTCCCATATTTGAAGAAGATAAATACAAGCCAAATATTTAAAGCTGTCACCTGGATTTCTTAGCATTTGTGTGAAGTGTTTTCACTTTCACTGCAATAAATTACTGCCCTAGTTTCTTGGAAACTTGGACCATATGCGAAGGACTGCTGAGAGAACTTGTAATAAAAGGAGGACACGTTCCAGAAAGTTATTAGATGTCCTGGGGTGTGCCACTAAGCCTGTTGTTTGGAGAGCACTGGATCCTTAAAGAGCGGAAATTTGGATCATGATCCTGTAACTGAATACAATGCCCTTCCACTACAGGGTAGAAAGCAGCCTGGAGTTGGGAAGAAACTTGCTTTGAAACATCAGATCCCAACCACTGACAAGATGCCAGGCTAGAAGAATTACTAGTCTGATAATGCAGTAGGACAATGTTCTATGTTCTGCACCCAGAAGTTGGTTTCTTTTAAAAATCCATTAGCATCAGATTCCCATACAGCTTGGCCAGAACAGTCTGGTCTTAAAGTCTGTTTTGTTTGCCTTGAAACTTCTTGCTGTTTCTCACCCATCAATAAATTCTCAAGGGTCCCACTCTTTTTACAATTCATATGAATAGCAGAGGTTAGGGAAGTGCAGCGTGGCCTGGAGAAGCCCATATGGCTTAGTCACAGAGGTGTTTTGGTACTTAGTTCCCACGGGGGTCAGCAGAGGTTTGCAAGGCTACATCTCTATCCTCTTCGCTAGCCTTGCCCACCCACCTCCTTGAGCTCTGCGTGCCATGCGGCACAGCCAGGTGTGTCCAAGGTGGCCTGCAGAGCTCAGACACTCCTTGGTTAGATGACACTCACTGAGAAAGGTGCATCTCCCAGCTCTCCAACATTTCCTCTCCTGGGAAAAAGGGCTTATTCCAATATTGAGCCAGACTGCAAGCGTCAGGATGGTCCAAATGGCCAGGAAGTTCTGGCTCAAAGATTAATTCAAGATGCAAGGTAAAAGCTAAGTCTGGATGTACTTAAATACCTGGGAAGAAGGTAGCCTCTGCTTTTCTGCTACCACTACTCAAAGATGTACCTGAATGCAACACAGCACTTTTTATCTCTACACTGTAACCTCCACCATGATTTATAAAGACTAGTGGCACTTTGTTTAAAGGAAACAACTCAAAGCCAAATCAAGCAACCACTGTCCTCCATCACAGCAATATTTTTCCTCCAGAGAACTTCCTTGCTTGTCTTTCCCTACACACTTAAATCCTCCAACAAATAATACTTCTGACATCAAACCAGTATCACTGGTGGCAACCCACATGCCTGGGCTCTCCTTATGACAGACCACAAACAATGAGTGGTTCATGCCTGCTTTGCAACAATTCTGAGTAAACAATGCTACCTCTGCATCGGCATGCCAGGCTCAACAGCAGGGAGCTGTATTTTCAACTGAGGTAGAGACAAAACTGTTGGATACAGAAGTTGTCAATAATAAAACAAAGTGAAATGTAACCAAATGCATACCCTAAAAGTTCACGAAACCCCAAACAAACCTATCAAAAAGGGAAAGAAAATAAAAATCCCTTTAGAAGCATTTTTACCCAGTCACTGCCAGATAATTTTAAAGCACTTCTCCAGAATGAGCCCTCCATACAAATTTAAATAGACTTACACAGTTTATGTCTCATATAACTGTCCCTAAACCAAACTACACTGAATATAGAGAAGTTATATCCAAAAGGCATGCTAGCACCACATAGCACTTTGGTCCCAGAAAAACTTCCCTTCCCTTGTGTGTCATATGCAATAACTGTATCTGCTTATTGTAAACCATCATCACAGCCACTTTAAGTACAATCATTCAGGCAGGCAATTTCCACTGCTCCTGTTATGAATTTACCAGGGTGGTGTTGTATCTAGCAGCAGCTTCTCCATGGCACATACAAAAAATACCTAACAACTTTTAAGAGTGAGGTGCAGAATTTGCTATGCATGTGTTACTGACCTCTATCCAGGGACCTTTCAGCCCCCAATAGTGGAGTCCTACTAACAATGGCAGCATCAACATTTTTCATTAGCTTCAAAACCTTCCAACTGGCATCACAGGGGCTTTTTGTGAACAAGACAGAGAAAAGGACACATTGCTTTGTTGGCCTCTCAAATTACTGCTCAGTTGATGATTTATTTCTAAGCATATCCATAATTTCTCTCAAGTATTTAGAAAATGAAGTTTCTCAAGCATTAATATAAAAAATAGTCTCAGTTTTAAAACTTTATACTCACACTCTGAAACACCTAAGAGTTGAATATGGAAAAGTGTACATAACAGAGTTCTGCATTGCAATAGACCCAAGTAAGAAACAAACACCTAAGTACATAAACTTCAGCTTGCTCCTTTCAGTCCAGTTCTGCAAGACACTTTTTGTTTTTCATGAACCTTGATCTGCTGGAGCAGTTGTAGCCATACCTACCAACCACCTTCAGCTGACTTGTAACGAGTGGTACAGTTTTGACCCCAATGAATGGTAAAGCCAGTGAGGTTTTGGGGTTGTTGTTCCCTCCCACTTCCCCCCACCCCCAAAAATAATCAGCACTCAACATTTTTCAAAAGCTGCTCTGCATCTCAGGGAATCAGATCTGCTCCAGCATGAAACTCTGCACTGCTTTAAAATAAATAAAACAAAACTCAACTGCTGGAGTATTCTGTGTTATCCAGGTATGCAAATGAATGTGCTTAGCACTTCAGTGTTAACAACTTGGCCATTGATACTACATGCTGGAAAAAAAGACAGCATTTCAGAGGAAAAAGAAAAGCAGCCTACCCTGGAAAACCACTAGGTGAGTTTTTACGGCTGTTNATGGAGATCTATGCGACAGGGGCTATAAAGTGTCTATAATCACTTTATGTCCTGTGTAGTTTGGGAGTTAAAGCAACACCCATACTCTGCCTGCTTTGTGTTAGGCCTGTGCCACCCTGAAGTTACCGAGTAGGAAATTGTAACTTCCACGTGAATATGACTAGATTTTAAACTGGGGGATATCTTCTCCTACAAAACATCCTGATGCCAATTCTAAGTCTATTATCCAAAGGGGTTACCTGAACTTGTGCATGGGGCCCTTTGTGCAAACATCTGACACAACATCAGTGATCTTGCTGGGTCTCGTGGCAACATCACACAAGGAAATGGCCTTGGCTCTTCTGTTGCCACCATACACCAAGAGGCACAACTGAAGGTCTCAGCAGAAGCACAAAGCTTTCTTCTGGTCCTATGGAAATGATTGGTGGCTTTACAGCTCTTTGTTCTAGGAGCAGGTAGTGTCACTATTGGAGTTGCTTTACCTTTCAGGCTGTGTTCCACTTGTTTGTTTCTCAAGGTAAAACTCCAAACCAAAAGCCTTACCTTCTCCCTTTGGGTACCTGTTAATGCATTTGCTTATGAAGTCCGCCAATGGCAAATACACTCCCTACTTTTTGTGTGTTTCTGCCTCAGTGGCAGCCAAGTTCCAAAATAAACTGCATTTCTGGAAAAGTTGCTGCTGTTGTCCTAACAGCTGTGTCACATGAGGGGATGTTACTGAAAAGCCAACCCCCATTGAAGAGTTTGGCATTTCCTGGTCACTGTTACTTTTGACAGAAAGAACCACAAACAATACTAGATTCATAATTCACTGGCAGAACTGCTGGTTTTTATTTAGTGGAGGGCTTCCTGATCTCTCTTGCCTAGCCAGCACTTCATATTCACTGAAGACCAGCACAAATTCCATAAAGATGTAACCAGTCACTGCTCAGAAGTGAAAAACAAAAAAAGCAACAAAGACCAAAAAAGATTCCCTTTATGAGTGGCTGTGGATAAAGTTGCTTCTGACCTGTTTACATTCTCATGGTTTCTTCTATGAATGAAGTAACAAAAGTTCTTCATTCCAGTGGAAAAAATGGATTATTCATTCCACAAATGTTAAACAGTAGAATTAAGAAAAAAATGCAGGAGGAAGGAATAGGAGTAATTGCTGCAGGTAAAGCTGCTGATCAGATCCTCAGAGGTGAGCATGGATGCTGCCTTGGGCACTAGCACAGTGTTTTTCAACTGCCACAGGTCAATCAGAAGTTAATGAAATACTTTCTCTCCAGTCTCTGGTGGCCAAACATAGATCTCACTCCCCACAAGACTGCTCCAGGCAGTGAGGCTCTGCACATATGGCGCACATTTTCCCTCCTAGTGCAGATCCTTTGAACACAGATAGATATCTCCCAACTCATTTACAAAGGCATAATTCTAAAAAAGCAAGTGGCACGCTAGTTCAGCAAGCAATATGTAAACAAGACAGTTGCTTAGTCAGACTCCTGTGCTGAGCCCTACATTCAGTCTCCAAAGCCCTACATTCAGTCTCCAAGGCTCTGACACAGAAGGCAGAGAGCAAGAGTGTCTTCTCAAACTGGCAACATCACTTTAGCATAAACTATCGGAGACACTGGGACTATA
>VZTV01050025.1:11645-22151 GCA_013400875.1 Anhinga rufa
CCCCCCAACTTGCTATAAAGCCTGCCATGTGCTAGGTATCTTCTGCCTCTACCCCGAGCAGAGGTCTCAGGTGTCCCTACTCACCTGGGCTCCCTTTCTCCCCTCCCCAACCAGAAAGACAAACATCACAAAGCAGAAAAACCGAAAGACTTGGGAGCTAAAAGCGGCCAAACAGAAAATCTAGCCTTTGCAGGCGGTCACAGGGTATTAAGGAGTAAAGAAAAAAAAAACCCCAGTGTATACATCCGCTTCCCAAGTGGTGCCGATAGCGCCTCCCAAAATAAAGGTGCCGGCTAGATTGAACCCCTCGAACCACAACCTTGCTGAAACCAGGGGCCACACGCCGACTTCAGAGGGGTCAGGACACAGCCCACCCGTGCCCAGCTCTGCCACCTTGAAGCTGCTTTGCCTCGCACTTGGGCAAAGCATTCGGGACACGTTCAAACCCTGCTGAAGCCGAGAGGTTTAAGGCAGCAGGAGCTGCAGAACCAGGCCCCTGGCAATTCCAAACCGGAGTCCAAAGGTGATGGTTACACAAAACGAGTCCCTGGTGTTTTAAAAGACACTCCTCTCCCCAGTGCCCCTTCGGTTCATGCACCCACCTACGCAAGCTGTCTACAAGTGAACGATGCCCTTGCCATTGAAACAGAAAGAGCGAGCTGGACCAAAAGCATGCGGTCCCCCGGAAGCTTGGCATTTCCACGGAGCAAAGGGCGGTGCTTTCAGAGGATGGGTGCGTCCTGTTTCCCCTGTGGACTGGCAAAATGAGCTCAGTAGGTTCAACAGAGAATCCAGCTGAACCCCTGGATACATCAGGAAAAAATGCTTAGAAGGGTTTGCAACAGCATTTCAAAGTAATTCTTTTGTCACAGGCGCAAGAAAGGGAAAAGGAAGATCCTCCCATCTTTTCTGCGCACCCAGCCGTGTTTCCCACCGCACCTTGCCTAGCTCCAGCAAACATCCTTCTCGCCCTGCCAGACTTGCCCTCTCCCTCTTGATTTCCCCTGATAGGGCTGTAAACTGAAAAAAAAAAAAGAAAAAGGTAGAAGTGGTGCGAGCAACACTTGGTCAAGCTTTCCTGGACTACTTGGTACACGCAAAGCTTGTGGCTCCCTCACGGCAAAATTTTGGGGCCAGAGCTGAATGGCCAAGAACACGTGGAGGGAGGGATGAGGAGCTGCTCTTGGGGAAGGACCCACCTGGAGAATGCTCTTCAGAAACATCTCACCACTGTCATCCCCAACAGTCCCACAAACAGCAGCAGGACCCGAAGCATCGCTCCATCAGCTACAGGAGGGCAGCCCGCTGGTCCTGCACTTAAATCAGCCAGTAAGCTGAGTCTCAAGCAGATTTATACAAAATAAAGGGCCTCTGAGCAGCACGTCCTCTGCCTTTTCACCTCTGGAATCTCCTTCCCTGGTGTTTCCCATGATACCACCCCCAGGGCTGGTGAGCTGGGATTTCTTCTCTCAAGCAAGGGGGCTACTTCAGTCCCGGCAGCCAAGTTAAAGGTTTTCTCAATTTGACAGTTGCTGTCAGGAGCTGGATTTTACTGAACACCTCTGAGGCAGGTATCCGTGCGCGTCCTGAGCATCTGATGGCTCGCAAGAGCCACAGTAAGCCTGCACATTGTATTCCTGCAACTCTCCATCCCTTGCGCAGGTGTCCCCCATCCCGCGCCTGCCTCCTGCACTCTTGGAGATGGCTGGTCTTACTCAAGCTGGGAAACTTGCCCGTGTAGAAACATCTAACTGAAAACCTGGCTGTAGCTATTGATTTCGATTACTGTGTAAACGTGCGCACGTACACTTCCACAATTGCTCATAGCAGCACGTAGAGCATATATAAGCACACATATGCACACCAAATGCAAAGGACGTGTAGTTAGTGACCTCCATGTGATACACTGCCTTTCCCTTCGGACTCAAACCATCTTGACTGCACTTCATCCACCAATTCAACTCAACTCAATCCCCAGATCCGGGATCTAGTTGCCAAATAACAACCCACCTTCAGCACCAAAACCCTTCCTTGGTCCTGCAGGAACTTGGGGTTTGCCTTCAGCACAGATCAGACCCTACCAAGTTGTCTGCTGTGAGGGGTTTTACTCCCTGTACCTTGTCATTCAAGAGGACCAGGAAAATGTTTTCAGCTACTTCAGTTCTCAGAAACAAAAAAAACACCGATCGGTTCTGGAAAACGGGGCATACACAAAAGAGCTGATGGTGCATTCACTGCCAGCAAGCAACATGGTCATCCCAAATGCATGCCATTAGACCTCGGTAAGCATCCCCATCCCCACCCCCCGCCCCCCTTCGCGTTTTGTACATAACACACAGGTAAAAATTACTAGCTCTGAAGCACTGCAAAATAGTCAGTCCTTAGTACTGGAAGCTAAACACACATCCAGAAAGTTCATGGCCAAGAGAAAGCTGAAGCTCTGCCTGCCAACAGAACTGACTGCTACCACTTGAGTATGCCACAGGGATTTGGGAGACAGGCGGACGTATAGAGATGAAGAGGCTAAAACTGCTAAAAATGCACAAAGACATTTTTATTTCATCTGCCCACAAGGAAAAGTCCCCCCGAAACATTCAGGGAACGATAGTGAACGATGGGAGTTCATTCACCCACATATTGCTGTCACCTGAAATGAAACACAGCGGCCAAGATGACCAGAAGCATGCCTAGTGATTTGGGGCTTAAGATGGCACTAAAAAAAAAACAACCCAAAAAACAACCACAAACCAAAACCAAACCAAAAAGACCAACCTTTTATTTTCAGAAATCACGCAATCCTCCCTCTCAAAACATTAACTATTCATAGAGCTCCTGAAAATCTTGGCCAAAACCCTTTGAACCTCCCTTTAAAACGTGAGACAAATTCAGTCAACTCCAGGTGAACCGTCATGAGATGAGACCACCCAATATTTACTTTAAAAACTGGCCCACGCTAAACAACAGAACAAAACCTAGAATATCATAATACAACACATCTACCTACAGCTTTGGATATTTTGCTCTATTACTTCTCTATTTTTTCAAACAGGAGATTATTCTCTAATAAAACCATTCAAACCAACCTTCTTTTTGTAGCTTAGAATTTAAGATGCCAAAACTAATCGCAGAACCTTTTAATTTGGGGTAGTTTAGTGTTTTTCTGCTTTGAAGAGAACTTTAATCTGGAGCGGGTGTTTTTTTCTGCTGTGCAGCAAACACAAGAACATCCAAAACCGATTTTCTACACAATAAATTTTACCCACAAATCACCAAGAATGGAAGGAGATGTTGAACTGAGGATCCACGACTAATAGCCGGAGATCCCATGTACGCATCGCTGTAGCAGCCACCGGAGGGGAAATGAAGATGCTTGACAATGAGATGGGAGTGGGCAAGTTGTCTCCTACCCAGCCAAGCTGCCCCAAGGTTGGTCCCCAACACTGTCTTCCTTTACCTTGAGTCCCTCCAGCCACAATGACCATTTGTTCCCTGTTAAGGTGCAAATGCGGCTCCCCGAGACGTTTGGAAAGGGCCCCTTCGGGACCCCCTTGTGAAATCTGTGCTTGTCTCCACTATTACTACTTTATACTAGAAACTACAAATTACTTCATTTTTCCCGATCTCCATACAAATATAAAAGATGAAACTATCCAAACCCCATATAATCTAATTATACTACATTACAGTGCCGGAGATCATTTCTAAGCCCGTATCTGCATTCCTACCTCTACTCCTCTCCCTACATTACTCAGCTTCCTCTTGCCAGGGGAAATCTCCAAGTGCAGCTAAAGCTTTTTCGCACTAACACACATAATTTAAGGAAACGGGGAAAAGACAGCAAATTAAACAATATTGATGCTTACACAGTTATTATACACTATGCCCAAATGCTTAAAAATCCTCTCTACCTTCCTGGAGCTCACCTGGCTTTCTGAGCCGCACCTAGCCCAGAGTATACCGAGGCTCTCCAAAAATGGCTTTTCTTCTCCCCCTTTTAGCAACGAAATTGAAAATCTGGTTAGGGGAGCCCTGGGCCAAATCTCTGCACTGGCAGGACCCTGACTTTTCCCAAGGTAAGATCTTATTTCTTCATAAATACTGAGGAGAAGTAAACCCTCCTCAGCTCTGGGAATATCAAGGTTCAGATGCCGGGTATGACACATCCGACTCATCTCTACTGTTCAACAGCAATTAGCTTAAAATAAATAGAAGGAAAGTGCTGATGTTAATAGCAAAGGCTGACTCGCTTCTAGTGTTTTAGTCGTCGTGGGTAAAGTGCAGAGGAAGGGGGATTTAAAGGTATCTGGGATGATCAAAAGGGTTAAACGGGGGACGCAACGAAAACCACAGCCGCGGACTCCATTTTCAGAGAACACAGCTTTAGCTAACGCGTTTCTGCTGGGATTTCTTATTGACTGCGTCTCAGTTTGTTTTTAATTTCCTCGTAACATGCTCAAAGGGTGTAAACAGCCTGGCAAGTGGGTTCCATAAAAGCAACAAGAGGGGCTAAACGTGAGACAAAGGACAGAAAACGGACAGGTTAACAGAACGAAAGCAAGGGGAACGATTCCTGCAGGTTCTCCAAGTGTCGGTATATATTGCCTGTTTCCGCACCTGGACGACTTCAAGAACATCCTTTGCAAAGTGCAAACGCATCCCCTGAAAAGCACGCCGAGCCGGGAGACCTCGGCTCAACAAAGCCAAGCCCTGCTGGGCTCCAGCTGCGAAGAACTCCCCCTCCTCTCCTTCACCACGCACGAAGGGGATGGAGTTTACGCTGGCCCGACTTCCTTGCCAGGCGGCCTGTCCCACTAGCTCAGGAGGTGCCACGCAACCTCTCCCAGGCATCCTACCAAACCCCTGTGCAGAGGGGATGCCGTCGCCAACACCCCGTGAGGCACAGACTTTCGGTCTCTTCTCCTGTGGCTGGAGCGTCACCAGCTGTAGTGGCAGGGCAGGTCTCTCCTGACATGGGAGAGACAGCGCTGGGTGATCTCCTGAAGGGACCACCACCATCTTTTGAAGGGATTGCCGCTGCATGCACGACCGGGTATCCTCCCCACAGACCCCCGCGTTTGGGGAAGCCATCACATCGTCTATGCCACTTCAGCGTAGTTCCTGCCAACGCTTACACCTCCAAGGGAAAAACTATGTTTAGGTTAAAAGCAACTGTGCTACTGCTTAATTAAAGTATGAGGTTATTACTTGGCTAGCCTGGATATATGATTTTTCCTATAATACAGTGGAATTTCCTCTCCTAAAAATATTCTGTGTTTTTTGGATGTTCACTTTCGGAAAATCTTTATGAAAGGAGTGTATAATTCTTCTAACCTGAAATCTGCATGACAGCCTGGTTGCCCTTGTTTCTCAAACATCACTCTCAGCTTTACAAGAGGAAGGTCGCCCAAAGAGAGCATTAAATTATGTACAGAAAATATTTTCAATTAGGAAAAAAAAGCTTGGAAATGGAACATGCATTGAGAACTTAACGGTGGCAAATCTGCCTACCATGTATTTGAAACATTGGACTTGGTTTTCGGAAACAAATGCCCTTGATGCTCCCAGGGGAACAGTAGGCAGCTATAGCACCTCTGGGACCACGAGCTGCGATTCCTGAATCCCCACTGTGTCCCCCCGGTAGGGGTGTAAAGCTCGTGAGCACCAAGACACAGCGGGCTTCGCAGCATCCCCTTGAGCTGCACATTAGATGGGTTGTCCCGTCGCTGAAGGACCACCTGTCAGTACCAAAGATCAGGGAGCTGCGTGGGAATGATGGAGAAATAGCAATTATAGCAGACACCCTTCCTTAATTAAAAAAAATAAAATTAAAATTATCCCAGTGTGAAGAGAATCAGCTGTAGCCTTACTCTGATGCAGCCAGCCTAGGCTGGTTGAAGAAAGATTTCCCCCGCAATAGTCAAAGATCTATACAGTAACGAAGTACAAAATGAGAACACCACCGAATAGGAAAAATTGGTCAATATTCTCATGCTTCCACCTTGAGGCTCATTTTTCTTCCACAATTTGATGATTTTACAGCAAATCTGTAATTTTCTGATTTTTTTTTTCCCTGAAGATAACCAGATTACATTTTTTCCTTTACTTTTTGTCCACATATAGTTTATTTAGCAATTGCTACGCTCCTCCCGTTTGCATGCCAAATGAAATCCAGAGCCCCAAGGAGAAGCACCACTGAAGGCTTGGGAAATACATACGAGCAGGTAGATTTGCAAATTACTATGCTGTGTGCACCTCACTGCCTTCACATAATTGCTCCTTTGCCATCAAATTCAGTTGAGTTTTCAACTTTCTCCGTGATATACCCTTCCCCCATCTTCACATTGCCATATGCCACTTAAAAAAAAATAAATTCACTTTTCTGCCTGCCAAAAACCATACAGCCTGCTTCCCCGTGCCAGAACCCAACTTCGCTGAAAACAAGAGAAGCTGGGATCTGCCCGGTAATACCAAAATAATCAAATCAAGTATTAAAACTTGGAATTCAAATGAACTGTCCAGGCTACTTTCACAAGCCATTTTTCTTCCAGAAAGCAGCCAAGTTGGGAGTCAAGCGCAGCCATGCCCTGCTCGCCGCGGTGAAGGCTATCAATTCTGAACTTAATCAAATCTGATCTTCCCACAGCCAGACTAGGGCTTTTTGTCTTGGCTTGTGAAAGCTTCGTGACTTCTGGAGTAACATATATTTACAGCGCTGAGAAACAGCCTCTTTTTCCTTTCTAAACGGTCTCGTACACTTCTTTTTTTCATGCCAAATGTGCCATAATCTCCTTCTGATATGTTCCTCAAAGGCTTGTGATGGAAACAAGAGTTCACTGCTGGGAATATTTTCAATGTACAATGATCTGTAACCCACAGATCCTAACTAGTTGCACATTATTTAGTTCACATCCATTACAGTTTATAAATTAACAGAGATGTCATTTTCTGTAAAAAAAAAAAATAATCAATGCATATTTATGTTTTTTTATTCAAATAGATTTTACATACATATAATCTAGAGACACAATACAAAAATCTGTATAAGTTAGGCAATGCATCACAGGAGTGACCAAAAACTCAACACATTTACCTTGGCAAAATGACAGAACCTACTTCTGCTGGCTGAAAAAATATTAGCCTTTAATGCTTTTATTAATTTCACTAAATGTACTTGAAATGTTTTTTCCTTAGCGGTATTCATTATTCCTTTTTGTGTTTCATAGTTACTCTTATTTATTTTTTCCATTTTGTTTTTACACCAAGGAGACTGCAGTCAAATAACACTCAGCAACTCATTTCCTCTCTTTGGACTGAAAAATTAAACAGATACTAAATTATGACAGTGAATTTAGAAAGGAGGGCTCCAAGGGCTTGAAAGAACATGTCTGAGATAATATGATGCTTCTAAGAATATTGCAATCACATCCAAGCAATCACCGAAGCGTGCCATGTAACTACCTCCTCAGCTAATATGCTTTTTTCTCCGTGATGACTAATCATGTTCTATTAAACAGCGGTAATGCTGGAAGAACTCAACTATACAAGTGTAATGAAGCCAGTATTCTCCCCGGACAGATTAGCTACAACTGATTTGACACATACCATCATAGGAGCTTCAAACCTGACAAACTCTGTGCTTGCTTCTGATTTATGCCGTCAAGCTCTTCAGAGAAGAGAATGAAATCCAGGCGTCGCGTTTGGTAGAGGTGAAATGTACTGATGTGCTTAACTGTCAGTTACGGAAAGTCACCATCTCTCCTTCCTTCCTCCTCTCGCTCGCCTCTCCCTCCGCCCCTTCCCTCCACGCTCGGGGAGCCTGCGTCCTCCCTGGGGACGACCGCTCTCCCATGGTCCCGGTGCCACACGTGGCGTGTCCCACTCAACCCACACGCTCTCGCCTGCTTGTTTCCATCGTTCGAGAGCTGTCACTGAAACAACTGCTTTCTCTGCAGCCCCTTTTGCTCCTTCTCATCCCCTCGCGCTCTCCAGATGCGCCGTTTCCGGATGGGACAGGGATGTACCGAAGGGAAAAGGGAAAAGGAGAGTTACCAGACTCACAGAGCAGAGCCGTGATGGGGATGGAGGAATATGAGGCTGCGGGTGTAATTCAGGTCAGCGAATATACGAGTGAGCTCCTCAGATGATGGTGGGCATCCTTCCGCTGCTGTTGTTCCGGTTATTGTTCTTCCTGGACAAGTTTGGAGTGGCCATGAGGACGAAGCGCTCGTCGGGGCAGCCGTACTGGAGGAGAACGTCAATGCACTCCTGGCTGGAGGCCTGCCGGGCGTAGGCCAACGCCGTGTTGCCATGGGCGTCGCGTGCCATCACGTCAACGCCATACTACAGAAAGAAGAGATGTGTTGTTGGAAGCCGCGGTGCCAACAGAGTGTTAACACGGAGGGAGCAGACTCGGGACAGATTGGTTTGAATGGAACTGAGGACAGGGAGAGGGAGGAGAGAGCAGGCTGGATACCAGCCCGAAACATCAGCAGCACCGAGTCATATACGTAAAGGTTTCTATGGGGAAAGGCTCATATGTGGAGCAAAATTTGCCACGGTGGTTTTTTCGAACAGGTGCTAGGGAAATCTCTCCTTCCTCGTTTTCTATGCTCTCCTTTACTTTCCATCAAGTAGCAGCAGACAGGCAGAAATACACTTTTTGGTAACATTGCTGTCTTTAGAGAGCATGCCATGAGGAACACCTAGACTCAGCACACCAGCAAAGGCTTTGTGGGACCTGCAGGAGGGAGGTTTGGGAGGTCCTGCTGGGGAACAGAGCCAAGCAAAAACCAACCCAGCCAGCCCCCTGCCTGGACACCAAGTACTTACCCAGATCAAGAGCTGCACTAACACCACGTTTCCTTTCCTGCATGCCAAGTGGAGGGCAGTGCGCCCATCACCGTCTCCGCAGGTCTCGTTCACCTCTTCCCGAGTCCCGTGGGCAAGGAGCAGGATGACTGTCCGCAAGTCCTCCTCGGCTGTAGCCCTCAGGAGATGCTGGCCCAGAGAAAGCTCCAGGCACTGCAGCGGGGCAAGGAAGAGCTTCTGCTCGTACTTCGCACGTATCCAGCGCTCTTTTTCTTCCCTAGAGAAGCCAAAGGAGACAGGTCACTCTAACCCAACTTCATCGACTCTGTAAAATGGTGCAAGTTCAGCTTGGGCTATTGTTACGCTAGCAAACCGCAGTTAACCAGTGTGAAAATTATCCCGCCGTCAAAGTTTTGGCAAGAAAGCCCTCATAGAAACAGTTCACCCAAATCTTATCGTTGCAGTGATATTTGTGTTGCCCATCTCATCGTTACTGAGTCATACTATTGCAGTGCCTGAGATCCCCCTCAGTGGATGCCATGCCTACGGGGTCATAAGATCACAACAGCCAGGAGGTCTTAAAAAACCCCACGCCGCCCTGAGGACTGGCAAGAGGTCAGTGCCAAAGCCCTCACCATCATAAAGACCAAAGACAAAACAGGCAGCACGTTTCCACGTTAAGGCTGTGCTGCCAAATACCTGACATAAATTGCACCAAATTTCTGTATCTAAGAGCAGAAGTAACCAAGCACCTGGGCTTACATTTCAGACGGGACAGCGAGCCCTCAAAGACACAGCCTTGCTTGCAGGGGTGCTTTTTCCTTCTACAAGTTGAGTAATGTTTCCAGTGCAAAAGGCATATGGATGGTTCCTCTGTTTGTTTTTCCAAAATGCAAACCACCAAAACAATACTTTGAAGCACCATTTCCTCCTGATATGTCAAAGAACTATCAAAAGCCTTCTGGATGCTATTAGGTTACAGGATAACAAGGACTACAAACAAGTCCCTCAACTCTTCATTCAAAAAATTACCATACAATTATATGATCTAAGAGATCTAGCCCTAGACAAAGTCCCATTTAGAGGTACCTCAGGTAATCTGTCCAGCCTGTGAAAACCATATATATCACCTAAACCAGGCAACTTGTTACTGGTGACAGATTTTCTCCTCTGGAGTACAAAAGGCAAAGCTCTGTTTACGCCTTTCAGCCGTGTTTACACTACTCTCCCTAATCTAGTGTCAGGTTAGCCCTAATCTGTTTTTAAATACTTATGTAAACAGATCCTTCCAACAGCAAATCTGGATTAGTTTTGCATCATTTCCTGGTACATGCGGAGTGACCTCGCTTTGACCTCCCCGGATGCTTTCAGGCACAGCTTCCCAAAGCATGGGCTTCTCCACCTCACCACAATTTACCTTACAAACAGGTCCGGGGCTTTTTGTTTTTTTTCAGAGCAAAAGTGCAAACAGAAAATTAACACAAAGAGTGCTTCATTTAAATCAAACCTTTGAATGACTCCTGCAATCTAAAAGACACACACACAAAAAAAAACACATTTGGGGAGCTGCAAATTAACCTTTGATGGCAGGATCTGATAAAGAGAGTATCATTTCAGGTATTCCAGATGGAGAGGAGAAAGAAAAGGACTTCTGCTACTACTGCATCCGTAACTCCTGGTTTTTGTGTTTGTTTTTTT
>VZTV01050034.1:0-28844 GCA_013400875.1 Anhinga rufa
TCTTTCCCAACATTAATGATTCTCTGATTCTAAGAAAACAAAACGATTGTGTTTGAGGTGCTCACCTTGATACCAAAAGTATGACTTCAAAATCAGATACCCAGACTCACAGAACGTTGGACTTTGTAAAACAGCTTTGTGTTTGTCAGTGAGCTTAGACAAAGGCACAAGAGAATTCAAGAACCCCATTCTCTTCTGCCCATATGCACTTTCAATAAGGTTTTTCTGATTCCCCTATTCCAACATGGCTAGGAAATTTAAAATGCAGGCAATGAAAACAATACCCGGAGTATTATTAACATAATAATCAGTTAATTACAGTTAATCACTAAGCAGGCTACTGAAAAAATAAATAATCACATCACTCATCAAATTAATGTTCTCATGCTGCCATGCTACTTAAAAATACTTGTCTTCAAAACAACAGTTTGGTTAGCTTATCCACAGCCAATCCTGTACTTTAGGCCTGGTGTTTACTTAACCTTTCTCGTCTACAAAAACCTAAAATCTTGGAGTAAACTGAGTCTGAAACCTATTTAAGTTTACTAAATTGTCACATGGCACATTACACAGCAGAAATCACAGTCTAAAGCAAGACTGTACAGGCCAAACCCAAGCAGTACCACGCAATCTTGCACTGGAAGCAGTATGTTAAAATGTAGTCTAAAAAAACCAAAGCAAGCCAGCAGAAAAGAAAGAAGGCTCAGTGAATTGGCCAGAATATTAGTTTTGAAGCATTACACCTGTCTCCCATTCTATGGAGAGATACTGTGTTATTGTGTATGACAAAGTCCATGTACGTCTTAAAAGATCAAGAGACATAATACAATATTGAGACAAAAACAGGATCTGGGAACTGCATTTTTATGCTCTTGTTAGGCAAGCTTATAGCCAATAAGCATTTGTTTCCAAAAACTGTAGTGACTGTAATATAATGTAATGTCAGTATAACTCCCAATTAGTCTTCTCTCAAAAAAACCCACTAACACAAACTGTCAAAGGGACAACAAAATTGAAAGAAAAATAAAGTAAAAGGCCTTAAGAACACCCACAGGAAGGCAATTTCCTCAAAGTTACGGCCCAGAGACAACTATCACATTAAAGGAAAGGATAGCAGCGTAAGTCACTGAGCTAAAACAAAAGAAAAAGAACAATAAATAAATAAAAGAACTCAAAGAAAATTTCTGTGAAAAATCATATTCAGCTAGCCAAAGCAAACAGGCTTCTTGCAGAGTACCAACGGAATGCTCCATCCAAAGTCAACGGGATTCAAGAGGTACAAACTTCCAAGACAGAAGAACACTATCACACATATACCACCCATCTGCACAGAAAGAACATGGGGTATGCATTGTCTATATACACTACCTAGTCTAGAAAAAGGCTCCAGCCTCAAGCACTTCATGGTGCACAGAACTGCACATTACGAATGCACATGTAGATATTCTCTATTCAAAGCCTGCTTAATCAAAATTTTAATTTTTCTATAGTATACCTAGAATCTCAAGAAAGCTTCCATTTGTTACACGTGCAAGTAATTGCAAGACGTTTTGCTTCTTTATGGTAATAACTATGTACCTGATTATTTCAGCAACCAGAAAAAAATCTAATCAGTTATGTCAATTGTGAGCACAATATTGCAGCTGAGGCCACTAAACCTAACTGTGTTCTTAGAAACCAACAAGCTATCACCATTTTACATCTAATGAAGGCTACATTAATATTACTGTGCACATAATGCAAACATGTAGCTGTACAGCAAAAAGTTACCTGTTTTTCTAGGTTATCTCGTGTAATTATGTACAGGAACATCAGCAACTGACAAGCACATCAGATGACCGCTGAAGTTTGGGAAGACTTTACAGGACACCATGTGCCTTCATATATTCCCGAAGTTAAAAATGCTTAACATGTAAAAGGATTAACACCTACGCTAAAATATATAGCTTAGCCTCAAAACTCTGCAGAAACACTAATCTCATTGGCTACACCTGGAGAAGTTTGACATCACTAAAAGATGTATTATATTAAATATCTCCTCCCTGCAAGAAAACATCGAAAAGGCAAAGCCATCACAAAAAGTAAGACTTTCCTTCATACGTTATCAGATGCATCAAGATTGTTAAACTTAAGATTGTTTTATTCGATATTCCAACCTCATTAAAAAACATATCTGCTGTTGCTATAAAAACCTTTGCAACTTAAAAATTACTGACTTACAAAGGCATTTTTTGGTTCAGAGTGCATGGGTTATAATGTCTTCTAAAATATATATAACTTTAATAGTAATTATGAAAAATGTTTTCATTTCTAGTAAATCATTTAATATATTCTATCTAAGCTGACAGCTTAATAAGATAACTGCTCAGGCAAACTGAATAACCAGCTCCATGTATATCACTCTGCTACTTCAAATTCAAAAAAATTCATTCTTTGAATTAAAATGTCTCCATCAATTTGCCAATTTTTATGAAAAACTGTAGAACTAGTGTTTAGTGTGTATTAAATCTTTCACAAATAGTAAAAATAAATTTTATAAGCATGTATAACATGTATAAATAAAATAAACACTGCATCTTCACACATCTTCAGTATATACTACTAACTTGGCCTTGCTCAAAGTATCAGTAGTTGAAAATATATATATATAGGCAACCAATATGTTCATGCTTAGCCATCTTCATCTCTGCAAGGAACTGCTGTATGTAATAATCAATGCATTCAACATTTCTTTCTAAGATCTTCAAAAAGAAAGGAAGGGAAAAGAAAGAAAGGGAAAGAGGAGAAAGTATTGTCCCAATTTCATATTCCTGTTTGGTTGTGAAGCTTTACAAGTTGTAAATGATTAACGCAACTGAAACTGATCATGGAAGTTTAAAAAAACAACTGAGTGAAATGGAATTTATTAATAATTAATCCATATATTAAAGGCCAAACTATTTATTTCAAGGACTCTATGTTGAATTGAGTTTCCGTACTCAATACAGTTATTGGTCTTCTTAGTTCAAACATATACAGTGCATTTCTTGCAAGTACTGCATATGTCAGCATTACGTACTACTCTGCCAGGCTAAAAAAGACCATCATATTTTTTATGCAGAGTATTCCACGTGTTTCCTACCTCTTGCAGTTTGGTGAAACAATTTAAAAAATATAAGGGGAAAAGAAAATTACTTTTTTTTTCCTTACGCTCCAATCAGTATAACGTGCATTTATTTTCTCAATTCCTTTATTGCTGTGTGAACCTTCTGCCACAAGGTACTTCAGTCTATAAAAGCCTAAAGAATAAAAACCACATACCCTTTTTAATAAAGCCTTAAAATACATGACAACTACATGTCCAAGAAAATAAAGGTGTTCTAAACTCTGTATCACAGATGAACAAGGACTTTGCCCATATTTTCTCAAACTGTATGCTAATAGTGCTCATTGCCTTTTTTCTTATCTGACTACCACCTAAGAGCCTTTTCAAAAGAAATATAATAATTGCAGAAACTTTAAGAATTTTACTGTTGCTAAAATCAGTTTGTCATAGTTTCACGAACTAGTTCATTACACCTCACAGCTGATGGCAAAAAACCACACAATTACACAATATTATTCAACTTATAATAAAATTCATTCTGACACTAAAAATTTGCCAAATCAACCATACATCTACAGAATGCCAGAAGCTGGTTTAAGGTTTTTTAATCTGTGGAAGTAGTGTGAGTCTTGCTTCTTATATGGACCATATTTTTTATTTATAAATGGGTTTTTTTAGAATTCAGTTTTGTCATCCATCTGAAACAGCTTGGTGACTATAACCAAAACACTCTCCACTCCAGGAAATTAATCTAGCTATACGCAACCACATATAGCAAAAGATCTTTAAAATCAGATTTTCCATGAAATGACAGTGTTAAATGTCTCTCCCAAAGTCAAAGAATGAATTAGTGATTCAATTTTGCATTAAAACTCTAGCTATTTCCTATTTAGAGTCCTTTCTCCTAACTTGTAAGACTCAAAGAGGTTTGATAGAAAAGATCAAATAACAGTTTTTAGGTAATTACAAGTTTGAGGTGCAGAGGACAGGAACAGTTTCTACTGGGGATAGGAAAACCAAGAAAAGGAAGAGCTACCACAGAAAAAAAGAAGCTTTCTATAGCTTTCCACAACAGCAAAGGCTAGAGATGATTAAATACGGATAGTGGATTTTCCATCACCAGATCTTCTCCCAGAATGGCCTAGGCATCGCTTCTCTGTAACCTGACCTTTAAGGCAGCAAGATAGAGACTAGATGTTCTCTTAACGTCCATCCCAGCTCTATTTTCTGTGATTTGTTTAGCATCTCTTGTACAAACATGGACAGGAAAATTTATAAACTGCGCTTGGAATATTTAAGAAGCCAGTAATGAAACTGAGTACAAGCTAACTGAAATCCTACTTTCTCCTAGAAATCTACTTTCTCTTCAGGCAGAATAGGAAGGTTTTTTTAAAAGGTTCTGATAAAAAAACCTTATCACAGAGCAGTATTATTATCTGACACCTTTTTATTTTAATGGCATACGCATAAAAGAACAGCACATTCACTTTTTGTTAACCAGGAATTTTAAAATAATTTAGGTTTTACTGACTTTCAGATATCAGCCGCAAAAAGAACATCAATGTGTTCAGCAGCTACAGATAACCTTGCCTCTTAATGAGAAGAAAGAAGACAGTCAGAGTAAAGTATAATGAGAAACATTTTGTAGCAATGCTGTCTCCACATCAGTAATCTACTGTTTGTGAGGAAATCTGCAATTTTTCAAGTTCTAACCTTTGAACATATTGCTGTGCTGAACATTCATGATATCAAGGAAACATCAAGTACCAGGAAGCATATCATGAATCTAATATTTAAACAGAAAAATCTAATGTTACTGATAACATTAACTATCAATTCTACAACTTTCAGTCAGTGAATGACTAATATAACCACCATAAGTAGCATGCACATTTTTCTCATCAAAAAGAAAAAAAATGGTAGTATTTTAACCTTTAAGGGGTAACGAATTATCACTCTGAGTAGTCTGAAGATATAAATGCTTATCTAGGGCTGGGACACTGTCTTTTCCTGCCTATTATTTCATTAACAAAACCTATACAGTGGAAAAATAATTACAGAATTTTCAAGATGATACAGTATAATAATGCCGTGAATAAATACATAGAGATGTAACTGATTATTTGTCTAATCATTCCTACACAAAAAGTTCCCAAATATGAGAAAAAAAGATTTACTCCTTATACAGAAGATTCCAAAGCTTTTCAAATACAGCACATTACCACAGCCCTGTTATCTTATTAATTCTTACCCTAGAAATCTGCATTTTCACTATTTCTTCCAACATTTAAGGTCAGCTCTGATCCTGCTTTAAAGTTAGTCTCCACGGTGCATTCATCTGTGCTTTCAGCTATTTTGTGAATCACAAAGTAATTAACCTTTATTCAATACATTTATCATTCACTGACAAGCGTGGCATTTCTCCCTCAAGCCTTTCTTGAAAAAGTGTTACTACTGTAACTGTTACCAACAATGTATGCAAACAAATACTGTTAAAAGGTAGAGCAATACACTCACTGTAAGAAGAGTCAGGCAAAAAGTAATTTTCACTAGCTCCCCGTGATTTCCATTATTTCTAATTAGGTCAGAAAATAACCTTCCTTGCAGATAATTCTGAGGTTTTTTGGTGAGGTTATTTTTAAGTTTTAAGAATATTCGTCTTTTTTTTACTTTTTTTACCACCTGAGCAAATCAAAATAATGTTTCACATTTTTAAGCTCAGCATCTGAGCAAGTTTCAAATCAAAAACATTTTTAGCATTTCTAGTAGCCTTGCAGCCCAGAAAGCCAACCATATCCTGGGCTGTATTAAAAGCAGCGTGGCCAGCAGGTCGAGGGGCGTGATTCTGCCCCTCTGCTCCGGTGAGACCCCCCTGCAGCGCTGCGTCCAGCTCTGGAGCCCTCAGCACAGGAAGGACATGGACCTGCTGGAGCCTGTTGGGTCCAGAGGAGGCCACAAAGATGATCAGGGGGCTGGAGCACCTCTCCTATGAGGACAGGCTGAGAGAGTTGGGGTTGTTCAGCCTGGAGTAGAGAAGGCTGCGGGGAGACTTTACTGCGGCCTTCCAATACTTGAAGGGGGACTACAGGAAGGATGGGGGCGATCGCTTCAGCAAGGCCTGTAGTGACAGGACAATGGGTAATGTTTGTTGTTTTTTTTTTAAACTAGTACACACCATTTTGAACATTACTCATTAGCAATTTTTAGTCACTCATATTGCACAGAGGTATACAGGAAGAAAGACTGTCAACATAAATGTATCGAAATTCTCTGGCACACCTCTCAGTGGCTGACGTACCACTCAGTGGATGGGCAATATTTTTTTCTTTTTACATATATCTTAGACTACATATAACTTCCTTTGCATAGGATGAGTCTTTAGAATTTCCTTCAAACTGGAAGGTCAGTAAATTTTAGAACAAATAAGGAGAACAGAAACAAATGGGGGCCACAAGAATGGTCCAAGGGCTGCAACACCTCAGCTATGAAGAAAGGCTGAGAGTTGGGGTTGTTCAGCCTAGAGAAGGCTGTGGGGAAACCTTATCGAAGCCTTTCAGTAATTACAGCAGGTTTATGAGAAAGCTGGAGAGGTGCTTTATACCAAGGCCCATAGTGACAGGACAAGGGGCAACAGTTTTAAAATGAAAGAAGGTAGATTTAGACTGGAGATAAGGAAGAAATGCTTTACGATGAGGGTGGTGAGACACTGGAACAGGTTGCCTAGGGAAGCTGTGGATGCCTGGAAGCATCCAAGGTCAAGTTGGATGAGGCTTTGAACAACCTGATCTAGTGAAAGATAAGCCTGCCCGTGGCAGGGGGGTTGTACTAGACGATCTTTAAAGGTCCTTTCCAACCCAAACCATTCTATGATTCAATAATCCTAAACTGCTACAGTGGTATTCACATTAGAGACCCCCATGAACTGACATACCAGACTGGTGAACTACTCATATAAACTATCTGCAAAACAGGATGCCCAAAGTGCCTTTTCTTTCTTTTTAAAGGAAGGAGATTCTCAGGAAACAATAAAGGAAAACAGAGATCTCTAAATTACTTCTATACTGGGCAAATGGGCAGGAACCGTAACAGAAAACACAATTAGGGGACAAACGGATTGAAGTGATACATCAGAAATGCTCAAATATTTTTTAAAGTCAGAAACAATGTCTGCCAAATCTGTTCTCCAAGGAAGTCAATGTCAATATGAATAAGGATGAGTATGTTCAAATTTTCCAAAAGCTTCCTAAAAAGCACTTAAGGCATCAAGGTACATGGGACAAGAGAAAAGGTTTTCCTCACAGAAAACTGGTTCAATAGATGATAAATACCACATAGGTGCAAACAGACCCTTTTCAAACAGTGTAGGGAAATACTATCATCAGGGTCAAGATGGCCCTGTCTCATCAATGCTGTGCGATACAGTCACATGATCAGAAAATGGGGGTGCTGAGAAGTGGAAAGTTTTACTAAAAACATGTTGAAGTTGATTATTCAAAACAGTTATATTGAAAGTCGGTGGTTTAGAAGAGAAACTGGCATTACTGACAGCATGAGTGGCAAATCAAGTGACAAAATTTTGTGATGACAAATGCAAAGCAACTTATTCTGGAAAATACCAATATATATACTAAGTATTTAAACAGAACGACTGGTTATAAATTACAGCTTGATCACCCTCTGTAGCCCTCTGAAAGCACCTGCTAAGTAGTTAGCAAGTTCCAAAAGGAGAGATTCAATAGACTGAGACTCACCAGGTAGATAAAGACTACTGAAAGGCAATATGAACACAGACTATCAAATAATAAACACTGTGCAGAAAACGACTAGGGAATGATTAAGCTACCATGGGTGGAGGGGAGTACAACAAATAATTATTTGGCAGGCAACATATTCTACAGGAAAAAAAAAACAAAACTATTTCAGCAAGACGCCATAAACTCAGAAAGGGATTGGAAAAATTCATGTAAAAGATGCCTAAGTGTTAGGTTTAAAACAAGATTGATCGGCTACACCCTCTGCTTAATGAAGCCAGCAACCAACTAAATGTCGAGATCTGAAAAAGCGGAGCAGAAAACAATCACTTTTTTTATACCATCTTTTCATATTATTTCCTTGAGTAACTTCCATTACCAGGAGCCCATAGTAGGGATGCAGTACCAGGCTAGATGGAGCTTTAAGTACAGGTGTTCTTACACCTTATTCAGAGCCCTGTTTTCAGCACCTTTCTTTTAAAGGATGTTTGACATAGGAAAGTCAAACAATTAAAAAGAAACATAACGGCAAGTAAAGAATTTCTTTTTTGTAATCCTGCAACAAGACAAGAACCACATCACAAAACTAGGAGGTAACAACTAAAAAGCCTGTTACATGGAATTACAAATACAAGTAGAATCTCCCTGCCAAGGCTTGAATGTCTGCTTTTCTGAAAGGCTGATCTTTAGAAATTCAAGGTCATGTTTCTGAGGAGACTGTAGAATATGACCTCTCAAAACTACTGTCAACTTCAGCCTAATTTTGTATATGATTTAAGAATTGAGTCATTTTACTGATCCCCAAAACCTAGCCCAGGAAAGTATCAGCATGCAAACAATGTACAGTACATGCCTTTTCTCATCATTTTGCCTTCATTAACTAAGAAAATGTATTATTGTTTTTTTCAAGTTTATAATTTTCTGTTACAAGCAATAGCACATGCAAGTTTTCTCTGAAAAAATTAACTAGTAAATAGCATTTAAATGGGATTTTCCTAATATTCTTACTGATGATGTAAACCAAGTCCCACAAACAAGACTGTTTAAAGTGTGTATATGTGTGCATGTATATATGTCAATCTAGAAAATCAAGTAGCATGAAAAGTTATTGTATATCATGCTTGCTACTAAATTATTTTCCACACTAACTAGATTATGATCTTTAAACTGGAAATCTCTGATTGCTATGTGGAGCCCTCACAGCTTCTGCTATTGTTAGATATAAACCATTCTATACTGACTGTTTACACATCTGGTCATCTGCATTTAATAAACAGACAAGTCAAGTCTACGGGAAATTACTTAAGGGCTTGCTTGGCAACTCACAAGATGGCAAGTCCCACATCCCTCTGCAGCGCTGCTTTAGATATCCTAGTAAACGTCTCTAACCAAACACTTCTATTGAATTTCAGCTGTGCATGTAGTAGTAAAACTTTTAGTTGTGAAGGACAGAGGCACCCATCTGCCTGGAAACATACTGCTTGCTTAGGGTCCTGAATGGGAATGCCAAAAGGATTGCTAAGGCTCACATGGTGCTAAATCACTACCCTCCATTTCTCACTCCTGTGGGCACAAATGATGCTCTAAAGGGAGAATTAGAGCATAGATCGCTGGCAACTACAGGACATTACTTTCCCTGGATCTTGCCACTCAGGAGGACACACTGGCAGAAGTGGATGTATCCAGCAGATCACCACCTGGCAACACAGCCAGTTTCGGCAGCTGGACTTTGGCTTCTATGGCCATAGGACATCTTTGCAGCATAAGAACGGCTTTACAGACACAGAGTCCACCTGATGAAGCAAGGCAAGCACAACTTTGGCAAACTCTCTACCCTTCTGAAGAATGCTTCTAAGCTAGGTTCACTGCGGGATGGAGACCAAAGCCTGAAGATAAGCAGATGACTGGACAATAGATGGAAAACAAACATGGAACAGGATATCAAAGGAGGCTTTTGCATTGCCCCTGAGAAAGCAGTGCAACCAGGGGCCCATAACAAGTGCCTGTAGACAAATGTACACATTTGGGGAAAAAAGAGAAAGGAATTAGAAGTCTGTGCCTAGCATTAAATAGACCTACAATGTATTTGGGTTCCAGAGACCTAGCAGGATAGCTCACACAACCAGAGTGTTGCAATAAATGGATACAGGCACTTTGAGAAAGAAATGCAGAATAGACAAGATAGAGAGAAAAGAACTTGAATACAAAGGCACAAATATATCAAGCACTGCTACAGAAAGAACAACCAGTCAAGATCAAAGGGGAGACCAGCAAGAGAATGTATTAAAATGTCCACTATAACAGACTGCCTGACCAAGAAGTGGACAAAGACTTATTTAAACAAATCAAAGACATCTCCCAATTGCAGTCCTCCTCATAGAGGACAAAAAACTTTCAGCAACCGCTAGGAAGGTAACATGGCAGGACACAAGGAATCCAGGAGATTTCTGGAGTGTGAAAGGGATAATTTTTTATCACAGATGTTGGACAGGCCTACTTTCTCTACCTTCGTAGCATCTTCTGTTTCTTTAAAAAAGTACTGTTGCTCTATGTCAAATAAATTACTTTTACCTTGGTAAAACAAATACCCTTTGCACTGATCTGATTACACAGCACTTCTGGATAGACAAGAGTATTCCTGGCTACTCTTTCATCAAGAAAAAAGATGGATAAGATGGATGTCCTTACCTTAAGGCTATAAAAATTAGTTCTTTATACATATGACTCACAGCTTTCTGAAGAAGCTTACTCCTTTTTCTCAAAATGGAGCATTCAGCTTTCATCAGCAGTGCTACCACTAATGATCCTAAAACTGACAGTCTAAAAAACATCATGAGTCCTTACAAGGAGTCTAGTAGCAATTATCTTCTCTTAAGTATCGATGGAACAGATAGATGCTGAGCTGGCCACAAATTTTCAGACAAACAAGAACTTGCTAATGATGGATTCTTGAAACTACGAGGAATGGGACAGTGGGATAACCAATCATTTGCAGAATTTCTCTTGCAATATAACAGCGCCAAGTTCTGCTAGAAAGATATGTAGCAGGGAATTCAAGGTTTCGGGAAGAGAAGATGTGGGTGTCAAAATTTAAATGTCACTATCAGAGGATGCACAGACAAAAGTTTTGAGAAAGCTTTTAAGTTAACTGGTGACCTCAAAGAAATCTGACCTAACAGTCCATCAATCTTCTTTAGCAGACCAGGGCAAAGAGAAAGGCCATTGTGATATTAGGCAAAACATCCAAGAATATGGCCCATATCTTCAGGGTGAGACTCATGTTCTTCCTTACTCCTTTCCAAAGACTGGGTATCAGCGGTTTTAATTTGCTCCACAGCGTTCAGGAGTTACAGGACTTGACCCCTTGAAAGAAGAGTTAAGGTCAAGATTTAAAGGTAGGGCCATGATAAAAGCAAATACAAGTTTACGATTCTTCAGATTATGAAGAACAATAAACATTTTTTTAAATTTCTTTAAAGAGACTTTCTGAAAGAGAGAGACAAATAGGATGGTCTTCTCTAACCATATTTTCTTTAATGTAAAGAAAAAAAGAAATAAAAAAGGGAAAGGGAAAAAAAAGGAAAAAAGCAGCAAATCAGACTTCCAAAATTATATTTTACACAAAGGGAAGTTTTCCACATTCATGTATGTTACATATTTGCTACCACATATCCACACAGGTTATAGCTACAATTAAAAAAACCAATTGTTGTTACTCTTATGTAAAACTACACAGTACCAGAAGCCCCTACTACTACAACCAAAAAGAAAAGAATAGTTGAGGCCACTCTACCCTTCAGAGTATACATCTTTCTCTCATCCAAAGGACATCTACTCTATTTCTTTCATACTGCATGAAGAATGAAGTAGAAACTCTCCCACCTATGGCCAAGCAGGCAGACTACAACTGCTTAGCACTTGACGGCTGTCCATGTCACTTCTCTGCAACCTGTCTGTATGTAATTTTGAAATAAAAAGAATTTTCTGAAAAGCTAGAATTGTCTTCACAATTTTTCATGTTGTATACCAATTTTTAAACAGATCACAAAAAAAACACCACAGAAACTAGACAATCCCTGCCAAGGAATATTTTGCAAATTAAACTTCTACTTTGCCTAAGTACATATAAAACAAATTTAAGTGAGAGTTGCATAAAAATGCATGATTTCTATGCACACGTGGGTGGAATTCTTGACGTGCAGCTCCAATAAATGGAATCAGGTACCCCTTTATGAAGTTAGTGATGTTTTCAAAGACTAAATAATATTTTAGGCTTACAGAGCTTTTTATATAACTTCTCTCTTTTTAAATTTTAATTCAAATACAGGGGTTCTCCCAGCTATTTGCTTGAGACTTGTAGGCATTTAATTGTTTAAGTGCTACAAAAAACTACATCTAACAGAACATTGCAGTACAAAGTGGATATGAACACTTGTCTGCCATGCATGTTTGTTGATAATTGAACTATGGAAATTAGTATTTCTTAAATGGAAAGAAACCAATGTGCCAGGCAGAAGATGAATGACAGCAGCTCAATCTACAAACCATATCTTAAGAATTCTAACTGTTCTCAATCCAGAGAGCAGGAAACCGAGATACACAGATGCAAACAAAGTTGGTTTTAGGACTCCAAACAGAAATAAAATCCATTCTGAAAGGTAACTCTTTTTCCAAAAGGCTACATATAACATGTTCTATGCAAAACACTAAACAGAGGAAGGTACATGTCATATCACAGATACACTCTTGGTCACTGGAATTCAATACATCTGAAGACAAAGCCACAAAAATGACATTTGACATCATCAGCCAAAGCCAGCATCTCGTCAGTAAAATAAAAGCAGAAAATTGCATTACAGATGAACATTAGGAAATATAATTGGATACCTCTTCTTTCTTCATATCCAAAAAGGAAAAGCAACAATCTAAGCCAAGCATCATATGCCTTAACAACTAAATGCTGCTACACCTTCTTCAAGACACAAATTCCTACCTTCTCATCTTTTCCCCTTAGTCAACCAGTGTCATCTGCTTCAGTTAGGATGAGCTTCAGCCAACAAGCTCTTAGCCAAAACCCAATTTCAGCCACACACTGATCATCTAAAAAACCTGACCATCTGTGTTTCACGAAAGGGAGATGTAAAAATGAATATTAGCAGCATATTGATGAAACTGCAAACCAATCTGTCACAACCTTCTTTGCAGTCTCACATAAAAGGCAAGGTTGGCAGGAATCCAAAAAGTACCATGGGAAAACTTCTGGAAGAGAAGGAACAACTGCTTCAAACTACTCAGTTGTCTGGGAGAGAACAGAAAGGGAATAATTAAAGCATGGTTCTGCCAAAGACTAAGGTAATGTGGAGATCTGGCAACCATCTCTTATGGCCAGTGAAACTGAATACAGCACTCATGCTTGATATCTTCCATTATTAATACGGTATTATTAAACAATAAAACCACTGCGATTTCTGCATGTTAGGAGGAAGTAGATGAAGTGTGTTTGAGACCTTAACAATGATCAAACTTGCTTTACCTCCATAAAGGACTCTATAATACTCCATAATATACAGAAACAAGAACAGTTGTGCCACATTGCCAGTGAGAACACACTCTGGGCTCATATTAAACTTGGCATCCACTGTGACTACAAAGATCATTTCATCAGAAGAACTTTGCATTTCTTCTTGCTGAACTTCTGAAATTCCTGTTGGCCCCAACCTCAAGTTTCCCAAGATACTTCTGGATGCAATCTTTACCACTTATAATGTCTATCCAACACTCAGTATCATCCACAAATTTACTGAGGACGCATTCTGTTCCACCATCTGACTTGTTGATAATGGCCAATATCAGCCTTAGTATCACCAAAGGACCAGCCATTTCATCCAAGAAGGCAATCGGGTTGGTCAAGCTTGAGCTGAGGTTGGCAAATCCACATTGACTGTGCTCAATTATGTTCTTGTCTTTCACGCGTTTTGAAAAGGCTCCATTATCTCTTCAGAAACTGAAATGAGGCTGAGCAGCCTGAATGCAACCCTGAATCTGCCTCCATCTCTTTCCTTTAGATGGGCACAACATTAACTTCTTCCCAGTTATCAGGAATCTTCCTGAGTCACCAATCTCAAATCTGCTTTTGTCCTTTCAATATGAAAAACACCATATTCTTCATCAGACTTCAAAAATGAAAATCCATCACTTCAAAAATCACATCTGGGTGCCATCTATGGAAGGTTTTTCAACAATAAAGTAATTCTTTCCTTCAGAGCTCTCCTCTTTACAAACACATTTTTTCATGATCTCTAGCATTATCTTTACAAATTTTTGGTTTTTACTGTACCTTCATCTTCAGACATTTCTTCTTTCTTTTTCAGTATGTGCCCAAGACCAAACACAAAATTCTCCCACTTGTTTCTAGGTGCATACATATACATACACACAGAGGGATATCTCTCTATATATAATCTCCGCTAAATTACATAGGCATATACATGCAGAATTTTGGGCATCACAAGCGAACAACTAATGCAGTCAACACTGCATTTGGAACATGGGCAGCTTTAATCACAGTCACCTTCACTATAATGTATAATATAGCTTTGATAGCATTATACAACTAAGAGTAGTAAAACTCACAGATGTAACATGCTTTAAGGTATACATCATGTATAAACTTTCCTACTACAAATCAATTACTTTTTCTTTTAATAGAAGTAGAATCACTATTAATCAATGGCATGACATTTTTACTGCTCCTTCTTTCTCCATTTGAAGGCAAGCACAAAACCAGGATATAAAGTTATTTGCTCTCTTGATTTGAACGGTTCATCCTGGAGATCCTCTTCAGGCATGTGAGCAGAAGAAGGTTATCAGAGCAGTCAACATGGATTCACCATGGGAAGATCATGCTTGACCAACCTAATAGCCTTCTATGATGGGGTGACTGCCTGGGTAGACGTTGTTTATCTCGACCTCAGTAAGGCATTCAACACTGCCTCCCATAACATCCTCACAGACAAGGTAAAGAAGTGTGGATTGGATGAGTGGACACTGAGGTGGATTAAGAAGTGGCTCAACAACAGAACTCAGAGAGTCACCATCCACAGAGCAGAGTCTGGTTGGAGGCCAGTGACTAGCAGTGTCCCCCAAGGGTCTGTACTGGGTCCAGTCATGTTCAATATATTCATCAATGACCTGGATGAAGGGATGGAGTGTCACCTCAGCAAGACCTGGACAGGCTGAAGAGCTGGGCCGAGGAGAACCTCATGAAATTCAACAAAATCAAGTGCAAGGTCCTGCCCCTGGGGAGGAACAACCCCAGGCACCAGTACAGGCTGGGGGCTGACCTGCTGGAAAGCGGCTCTGCTGAGAAGGACCTGGAAGTGCTGGTGGACAGCAAGTGACCCTGAGCCAGCACTGTGCCCTTGTGGCCAAGAAGGCCAACGGTGTCCTGGGCTGCATTAAAAGGAGTGTGGCCAGCAGGATGAGGGAGGTCATCCTGCCCCTCTGCTCTGCCCTGGTGAAGCCGCATTTGGAGTACTGTGTCCAGTTCTGGGCCCCCAGGTTCAAGAAGGAAAAAGAGCTGCTGGAGCAAGTCCAGCGGAGAGCCACAGGGATGATCAAGGGACTGGAGCATCTCCCTGATGAGGAAAGGCTGAGAGACTGGGCTTGTTCAGCCTGAAGATGACAAGGCTGAGGGGGGATCTCATCAGTGCTTATAACTATCTGAAGGGCAGTGTCAGGAGGATGGGACTGGACTCTTTTCAGTGGTGCCCAATGACAGGACAAGGGGCAACAGGCACAAGTTGGAACACAGGAGGTTCCACCTGAAGATGAGGAAAAACTCCTTTGCTGTGCGGGTGCCAGAGCAGTGGCACAGGCTGCCCAGAGAGGCTGTGGAGTCTCCTTCCCTGGAGACATTCAAACCCCGCCTGGACACGGTCCTGTGCCCCCTGCTCTAGGTGTGCCTGCTCATGCAGGGGGGTTGGACAAGATGATCTCTGGAGGTCCCTTCCAACCCCCACCATTCTGTGATTCTGTGATTTTTATACACCACTTTACCCAACACCTAAGCCTCTTGTACATTCTAGAAACCACACACAAATTCTAAGCAGTACGTATCCTGAGCATACCAAGCCATATTCAGTCCATCTCAAACTGGATTTTAGGCTTTCTTTTAATACAAGTTTGTCTGAATTATTTCACATTCACAATACAAGCTGGATACCTGCTTGATTTGTAGACATAATCAGGCACATCACAATGCAAAAAATAAAATAGATTCATATTTCAGGTGCAAAATTTGAGCAAACCTATGAAAATAATCTGGATTCATATTGTTCATTCCTCATCATTTTCACAATTAGAAAACACAGACTACTTGCCTGCACTGATTACAACAGAAGTTATCCGCAAGAAAACTAGTAAAACTAGTAATTGCTCTATCATCTACATAAAAACATCCACATTACTTCAATGTTTTTTGAAAACTTTACTGAAAATTGTACAAAAAGTAAAATTCTTAAGTTGTGAGCCAGGACATTATATTTTTTTAAACTGTTCAGCAAATTCATTGGATTTGACAAAACCCACTTAAGAGACGAGTAAAAAGTATGAAAAATCTTAAAAATAGAAAAATTCCTCTGAGCAGCCAAACCAAAGAAACTTGGCTTTTGTATCTCAGATACATCAATAAGATGCTTTCTGATATACTGGTTGACTTGTGAACATTTCTTTATTTCATAACAAAATCCTTTGGCTACATGGCGCCCGCTGCTCTTTTTCTTAATACAGGGCTTATCTTACTGGAACAAACAAGATGTTCACGTAGCTCTGCATCCTACAGTGGACAGCAGTATCCATTTAAGGAGGAATGTGACAAGCAAGGTAACAAAACGATCACCACTCTCATTTATTCTCAGTATCCAGCAACAAAAATGCTTAGCACAGACATTGTATTTGGGTCATCCAGAGTATACCTACCTATCAAATCCAGTTTTCTATTTCTCTTGTTCCATGTTCAACATGTCTGTTCTTCTGGCTTTCCTAACATTTAGTAGCAATGAATTCTACAATTTAAGTTATGCACATTATGAAAACAAACTTCCTTTTGATTATTTTAAGACTTCACCTGGTAATTCCCACAGCTGAAGAAATCAGTAATACTGATTCTATCTTCTTCAAATTATTAATCTTTCCACAAATCTCCCTACAAAAACAAAGTTCATTTCATTTTCAATTTTTTAGGCAGGCATGATACGTAATTCATGTCAACATCTAGCAGAAAACTGATATATTCAAAGACAATGACAATGTCTAAAAATCATATTGATCTTTTTATGATTGTTGTATAAAAGTCAAGATAAGCTTTTTTTATTCTGTACCTAATGCACTCAAAGGCAAAGAAAAATTCACCGCTGCTGACCATGATTCACAGAAGCCCTTTCCCCAACTCCACAGAAGCAAGAGTAAAAGTAGACTAAGTCACCTCTTTCCCAGCATGGTGGATGATAGCACATCATCCCAAAACCTGTATCACCAATGTTATTCAGAGCCTTTTACCACTACTGATGGCCCTACAGTCCAATTCCCTGCAAACCTAATATGAAAACCAAAACAAAAATAAACAAAACAACTCGAAAGCCCTGGCAGCAACCCTACCATGCAGCTCTAAACCCTCTCTTCTAGTCTCTTTGTCGGGCATGTTGCAGTGCTGCAGGCACATCACAGTGCAGCCAATAGAAACATAGTTTATTCAAATGTGGGACCTAATGTCCTCACTCTAGTCACACTTACTTAAAGCCTCCTCAGTAGTTAGAGAGAGCAAATAAAGCAGTTGAGTCCCAGACTCTGTATTATCACTTAGCAAATATTTACCCAAAAGAATCAGTGACTAAGCAAGCTGCAGGACCTTGGATCACTTGGGTTTTAGGCCAAATGAAGGAGCGTCCAAGGCTCAGGAAAGACCCAGGTGCTCGCTTTGATGCCAGGTAGTCATCTAAAGCCACTGCTGGAGGCTTCCAAAGGGAAGAGCTTCTCATGAACCCATGCTTGGGGCACAGCACACAAATGTAAAGCCATGTGAAGCTTTTCATACCAAATTTCACCTTTAAGCAGATGAATCTCTCATTTAGTAAAATTCTGAATTCCTCAGAAGGCATAACACTACCCTCATCAGCATAGTGACTTTTTTACAGTACGAAAAGCATGTCTACACACACTCATACTGTATTTAAATGTCTATACATTAGCAATCTGACATGAAACAAAACCCAGTAAATTCAGACTGCTTACATTAGAAATAGATGCTAGTAAAATGCAGTTTAAAACCCTCATACAGGTTTCAGAATATGTAATACTACAGAAGTTATTGTATTTCTTAAACAAATAAATACACTGGTTTTAATTATTTCATGGGCTTTTCTGCATGTCTTATTTCTTTTAATATCGTCTAGCTTTGTTCTTTCTTGCAGTGTAAAAACGTGTTGGTATATTAAAATGTTACTAAGTGTATACAGATGTATAGCTTCTATTTGAGCAGCTAGGGGAATGGTAACCATGGCACTGCTTCCAAGAATAGAATTATCATCTGTAACAGCACTCATGCTGTGGCAGTTGACAGAATGGTTATAAATATATCTATTAGCAGCCTGAGCTGAATCTTTAAACAGCACTATAGGGACAGCAGTTGGCTAAAAATAGCTTGACAATATTGCATTTGAACACTTGTCCTCAGAAACACTTTGTCACATACACATAGTGAATTTCAATTTTTTTCTGCATGAAGCTGAAAATGAACATCTGTGGCACACAGGAGACAGACAGTATGACATTTCTTGACCTCCCCTCCTCCCTATAACACTACAAATAAAAGCACAACAGTAAAAATCTTTAAAAGGCTGCTATAAAACATGAAGTAATGCCTAGAATTCAAAGTACATGAAGCAAGGGCAGAATCAAAAATCATTTTGCAAGGAAAAAATGAAAGAACACATGGCAATCAACAGCACACAGATCATCTGCCTGAGCTGCTGGAGCTCAGCTTCATTCTAATATATTGCCATATATCTGAAACAAGGAAATGATGGTTACACAGTTGTTACTAACAAGCATGAGCTACCATTCAATAGGAATAAAGGAAAACTGTCTGAAAACAGATTTCTAAATTCAGTTGTCATTAATTCAGACACACATCCTCAAAAAGAGGTATCTTTCACTTGCTATATTCAGTATTTCCAGCATTTTAAGTCAAAATCTTTGTGATCACAGTTCATGACAGTGCAGTAAAACCATTGTGGCCAGTTAGGTCAGCTGATAAAAACTAAACAAGCTTTCTTTATTATTATTCAGGGAAATGTTTACATTTCTTTAATTTATCAAACAAAAATACAGACTGCTGATTTCCTAATAAGCAACTGTTCACTGGAAAGTGTGGCCATTCAAAAAAAAAATGGTACAAATGACAAAGGTCTTCACAAACAAAAGATGTGCTTGCAGAGTAAATAATGTCACATAAAATATTTTGGCTGAGAAGGAGTCTCTGGAGGTTATCTGATGTAACCCTCTGCTCAGTGCATGGCTAAGTTACAGGAGGTTGTTCAGGGGTTCATTGAGTCAAATTCTGAACCTATCTCTGAAGATGGAGATTCTGCAACATCTCTGAGCAACCATTTTTTGTTTGAGTGCCCTCACTGTGAACAAGACTCTTCCTAATATTTGACTGCAATTTCTGATGTTCCAGCTTGTGCCCATTGCATATTATTTGGGTGATGCCCAGTGACAGGACAGTGGGAATGGGCACAAACTGAGCGGACAGGACCAGAGACAACAGGCACAAACACACACTGGAGGTTCCCTCTGAACATCAGGAAACACTTTTTACTGTGAGGGTGACTAAGTAGTGGAACAGGTNCTTCCTTCAGCCTGTTGACTACACTTTTGCTGGTACAATCCAGTATGGAGGTGGCCTTCAAGGCAAAGGCACACACACTGCTGACTACTGTTCAATCTGTTATCCACCCAGTCCTCTTCTGCAAAGCTACCTTCTAGCCAATCAGCATCCAGCCTATACCGTTGTCTGGAGTAATATGGTGTAAGATAAGTATTTAATTCTATTTTACAAGTATGTATGTGTGTATTAAATTTCAGTAATAGGGTTTTAACAGGTCTTGCCTACATTAAAAATAAGAAATTAAAGTTTAAAGTGCACTGAATTTGTGTTCTTCAGCAGTAGAGGAAGACCTTTGGTGTGTACTTCCAAATGCAAGTGAAAACAAGACTCTAGGAAAGAAGTATCTCCCAGCAAAGATGAAAATAGGTTTTAGAGCAGGTTTATGTTACACTTTCCATCCTTCCTGGAGATTATTTCAGGATGAGCTACAACTTAAATAGAGCAACTTCTACCAGTTGTGTCCCTCTCAAAGCCTTATTTTTGGTAAGAGAGTGTAATTTGCCATATAGAACTTAAATATTGAAAAAGTAAGCTATACCATAGTATGAGACTTTAATATTCAGGCAAGGAAATTAAGCTCTTGGGATAATAAGAACTGTTGTTTTCATAAAGCATGTGGACCAAACCTTGATCATGGCAGTGAACTTAGGCTGCAAGGCAAAAAGAATCAACACTTCTACTCAGATTTGCCCATTATCAACTACACACCGGCTCTTTCTTTAAACACTTCCAAACTTTTTTCTAGGTTTATCACACAGGAACTAGAACATAGAGCATACATTACAAGTCTGAACTTCTGAAAAATTATGTAAATACTGACAGTGCTACTCCATCTCTCTCTAGAATTTCTGCATATCTGCCAAGTGATGTTACTGCCACTACGTTGCTTAACCAACCAGTCAAAGTGTGATGTTTAGGACTAAAGGAAAGTGATGTCAGATCTGGTTAGATATTTTTTCAAACAGAAAATTCATGACAAAATAAGCCATTTAGAATGAGCAATAGCTTGACTGGTAGCATTCTTTTAAAACATCATTTAGGGAACTGATTCTTACAAATAAAACAAAAATTAGATTAAACCGCTGTGCAAAAGAAAGTAATGTTTGTTCCACTTAACTTCAATGTCTACTACAAAATTGCTTTTATTCCAAGGGTGGTAAAGGGTTTGATAAGCATTCCAGTTAAACTTGTGCCACAAATTTAAACAGAATACTATGACTATTACTTTTATGACTCTGTTCCACTATAAATCTTTGGTCAAGTAGCATTTGACTCTGATCAGAATGACTGCTTTCCTTAAATAATTTGTTGCATGTAATCCCTTAGAAGTAAAAGCAGAATATCAAAAGTTGTCTGAATTTATTATAATTTAATCAGATAGTCTAAAATTAATTGTTAGCAAGTATCAATTGGATGACTCAATTTACATAAGTGTTTTTGCTTGGATAAACCAGCAGTTCCTAAGCGCTAGCTATTGATGCTAAGAAAAGGAACAGTTAAAGTTCAACACAGAAAAAAAGAAAAATCACTGTTTGATACAACAACTTCAGAGAAAACTAACATTTATTCCAAGATCTAGCTGACTATATTTATGGTTGCCTTGTTTAAATTTCAGTCACAGTGCCATCTGGTGACTATTTATACTCTTATACATTTTAAATAGATGGTATGTTTTAGGCTCATCCAACCACCTCATGTCATCCATTCCCCTACATTAACCCCCTCCTCTTCTCTTAAGTTTTATCTGAAGACGAGGACAGAAATTATTCTCTATGAACTGGAATGGTTCAACATTTCTCATTTGCATAGGGACATAGTGGACTTTAACCAGTAAGTCCTCTGCCTGGTAAGTAACAGCCTGAATATTGCTGAATATTGCTGTAAAATAATAAAAGTTGCTATTGATGGAAATAAACAGCATGATCTCAAGAATGAGACAAATGGAACGGTATGCTTTTTGTTTGCTTTTCCCTGGAATTTGGCCTCTAAAAGCCAGCTATGCAAGGACAAACATTGCTGAACTTTGTTTTCTTCCAGTTCTGTTGCTAAAATTACCATAGCTTTCATTTAAAAAGTGGTGGCAGATAAATAAACTTAGTGAAGATAAAACGGAATATCAAGTATAAAATTTATTGATCAGCTTATTGTGTTCACATATGAAAAATTCAAATAAGACTTCCCAGGCTCTTATATATTTTATCTTTTTTAACAGTTTATAGAAGTTCTGACACTTTGATGATGACAGCAACACAGGAGAAATATTTTTCATATTCATGTTGACCTTTATTTTTTCCCCTTCCCCAAACACAAAACAAATATTCCCATCGTTATTCACCCTTCACTCCTTCCCACAACAAAATAAGTGAAAAGACTATAATATATTGCATATCTACAAGAGGGGACCATCAAGGGAAATACTGTGTTATACTTGGTAACATTTTTTCTTAATAGAGCCATGCTGCAAGAGTAATACCTGATTGGAAGTTAAGACAGTACAAACTGTCAGAACCTGTTACATAGGAAAGATAGCTAGTGAACAAAAAGTTACAAGAAGGCTTCTGTCTTTCCTTCCTTCTTAAATAAAAAGATGCCTAATACCACATTTCTTTAAGTATTTCAGTAGGAGTAATCACATCTCAACTTCATATGAAACAAACTGTGCATGAACTAACTGATGAGTTAGAAAATGAATTCACATTGTTGGTGCTTATGATGAATAATACTACCTGAATTGCCAGTCCAATATCTTTTCTATTACTAAATATATCCACAAGGAATTACATGTGTAAAACACTAAATATTACTTCAGATGCTACCATTTTCCTTCAAAGTAGGAACAAAATGCTTCACCTATCCCATAAGAAAAACAGCTGAGATGCTCTATTTTTCTGTGGAAGACATTTTTATGTCCCATTTCATGTAAGAAATTTCAGCAGGCACACTATCTACTGCACAAAATGGGAAAGGCTGTTGCCAAAAAAACAAAATCCACCACTTATGAAAGTTTCACTGCAAGAAACTGCTCTGATTCCACACCCAGTAAGTAGAATCATTCTGAACATACTATGCAGGTCACTGATTTCTAATGAAGTTTTCTTGCCATAAATCAATTGATCAAAAATTTTGCCATTGTTCACTCTTATCTAGAAAGCAGTTCACATCCAAAGATACCAGTTTTGTTTTCCAAGGGTAATATAACCTTGAATATAGCCTGGTTATAACAGGTAATATAACCTGTTCCTGACAACAATGAACATACACAACTATTTAATAAATTGGAGGGGAAAAAGAACCAATCTTTCTGAAGGAATAGCAATTCTGTTGAAATAATATTCTAGAGTGCCACAGAATCATTTTCTATTCACTTGAATCAACATTCGTTAGAGAAGTGACTGGACCCCACATCCACCTCCCTTGTGTACTAATCGTCTAAAACAAACTTTGTCTCATCCAAGCCGGGTAGTCCTGTAATACCATATTGCCCCAGCTAGGAATGGGCCAGAAATTGTATTTCTGTTGCATTGTATTGAGCTTGCAAGGCCTCGGGATTGAGGCTTGCCCAGCTTGCTCCAATTTTTTCTTGACCTCGTTAAAACTTTGTTTTATGAGGTTTAGCTGCCAAAACAATTTGTCCAGTCGATCAGGATACCATGCCTGATTTGTTTTACTTTTGTTGGTGCAACCACAGTTTTATACAGACAGTTGTAGGAAGCAATTACTCTATGTAGAATGAAATATTTATGAATAAGAAAGTCAGGTAAAGAAATACAGGCCTTGCATGATGACAGGGGGCTTTGAGAGGTAGAGGCAGCATAGAAAAGTATAGGCATGGCATGATAAGAGACAGGATACACACTTGACACTGTAAACCACAAAGGCTGTGAATAACTTACTAACAGTCTGATAAAGAAATGCAGACACACAGCTGGACAAAAACACCATTTTGGAGGTAACAAAGAGAATTAATAATTTCTAACATATGTAAAAGACACCAAATATGGTGATTTTGGACATAACATGGAGCTGCAGACCAATGAAGAAAGAGCAAAAATATTTAAGTGTAAAAATATGGTAGCAAACATATAGAAAGGAACCCAAGTGTATCCTAGAGAAGAAACTATCTACATCATATTTGTCCCAGTGAAGGTCACCAGTAGCTTACAATTCACCAGCACTCGGAAGAGGCCAACCTAACACCCAGAGGAGCAGTGGACAGATGAGCATATTTTCTACCCCTTTTCCTAGTGCTAAGAAGTCAGTGTATCACAATTTGAATTGCATTATTATTCTTTCTGTAATGATTAGATCTGGGCTAATAATGATTAAAAGGTTAAGATTTCATTGTACTAATAATAAATTATTGGCTTAGATATGTAAGGTACACTTTCTCTTTGCCCATAAAACAAGGTTCTGAGCACAATAAAAGACAGCATCTCCTGACAATCTGACACCTGAGGGCTGTACCTTTTGTGGCTCTGTGTTTGTGTATATGTGACGATTTCCTCAACAAACCTGTAGCCACAGATATCAGAGATTTTTATTCTTGTACTTCATCCACTCTTCCCTGTTGCCATACCACTGTCAGTTTTGCCCCTAAGTTTTTATATCCTCACAATACATGTGAGGGGATCTCATCGATGTATATAAATGCCTGAAGGGAGGGTGCAAAGAGGACGGAGTCGGGCTCTTTCCATTGGTGCCCAGTGCCAGGACCAGAGGCAATGGTCACAAACTGAAACACAGGCAGTTCCATCTGAATATCAGGAAACACTTTTTTACCATGAGGCATACCAAGCACTGGCACAGACTGCCCGGAGAGGTTGTGGAGTCTCCATCCTTGGAGATATTCAAAGCTGTCTGGACGCAGTCCTGGGCAACCGGCTCTAGGTGGCCCTGCTTGAGCAAGGAGTTGGACCAGATATCTCCAGAGGTGCCTTCCAACATCACTCTGTGAGCCTGATTCTGTGAATGATGTCTTATAAATAAACAGGTAGGTAAAAATATAGATGCCATTGGTATGTTTCCTTGTACTTCCTGAGCTGTCTGTTCTTCTGCCTTGTCTTAGATATACAGTTGTACTGTATTTTAGGCAGATACTGTTCTCGTTTGTGCTGTGCAGCTCCTAGCCAGTGAATGACTCAGTAATGCAACTACTCATTTTCCTTAATGAATTAGAACTTGAAAGTTCAAATAATTTCATATTTTTACTCATGTTTTCCACTCTGATGGCAATGATTATGATGTAGAATATAACTAGCATCATGCATCCTTGAGACTTTTTCATGTACTGGTGAAAAATGCCACAGCAATGCTGCAGATCACTCAAGAAAAATGCAGAAAAATGATAACACAACTACAAGAACACACTGTTTTATTCTGAAAAATGTCTTTCAATTTTTTCCTATCAGCACTTTGACCTTTAAGTTGTTGGATGAAAAATGGCATGGAGCAGCCCACACTAAAATGGAAAAGTGGCCTCCTAGAAGAGTATACTGCCCCAAATCAGGGTAAGGTCTTGAAAATGAGACTCCTGATTCAAAATAGCTGTGTTAAGCCAAGGGGTCTTCTACTGCCCCCAAGAAATAAGTTGTAGCAAGAAGTTCCCTCTCAATGTGAGAAATTTACCACAAAGCTTCATTCAAACTGCCACATCCCAACCACAACATATCATGTAAGTTTTTATAATTAGAACATTCAACACAAAACCGCAGGGTAAAAATTTAGCTTGCAGAACTCTTACAGTGTAAGGATTCATACAGCTTCTCAGGACTTCTCAGCAGAAAGTGAGAAGAATCTTTCTACAACTATATGTAACTATACGTATACAACTTCATGTAAGCTATTACTCAGTAGAAACAAACTAGTCCCCAAATTAATATTAAACAAATTATGGTGGCTGGTTTTTCATTCCACTTTCAAGTTAAAACAAGAACATAGGAACACTGGAACCCCTAGTGAGGCAGACAACTGAAGCAGATTTCTGAAGGTAAACATATTCAAATGCTTGACTTAAGCTTTCACCTAAATAAGGATCTTCAAAAGTAGCACATTTTCAAACATGTGTTAAACAGAAACAGCAGCAGCCAACTTTCAATTTTAAATGAAAAAATTTGTAAACTTGTTTAGAAAGAAGTAAATTAAGAACTGACAAAAATGACAGCTGAAAGTAGAAGAGCATTTTTTTCCCAATATAAATCAAGTAAGACTGAAATATCTTGTTTCATTTATAAAAGCAAGTTCTAGTTCTCTTTTTTTAAATCTACCTACTTGCATACAATCTTAACTGGCATTAATCAGTTTAAAATTGTGTTTCATAATGCTGAATTAATTAATTTTATATTGCAGTTTCCAAGTTATTTGTTGCTTATGTGGCTCAGAACCTCAGCCATAGATTAGAACGCTAAAAGCACTGATATGTATATTTAATGAAAATAGTACAACTTTCCAGGGAATATACCCTATAAGTATATGACAAAAAGGAAAGAATACAGCAAGAGAACATGAAGACAACACCAAGCAATAATCTCAGTTTACTAACCCGGCAGCCTTCATTAATATCCCTGCAAAAATGACCAGGTCCAAATGTCTCCGCTATACACCCAAGCATTGTACACATTCAAACATACTTACTTTATGCTCATAAAGCCTTGTTTTCTTCAGGCTTCATCCTGAAGACTGTGTTGTTACATTTTTATATGATCGATCTTAGAAACATGTGAATCACTAAGGGGAAGTCTAAGTGTAAAATACATAGGCATACACATTGGAAGTAAGCTCAGCAGTGGTGAGCTTGCAGGGCTTTGTCCTCCTTATGCCAGAAGGCTGGTCTGCAACTCAGGGCAGCTCTGCAGGGAGGAGACTGGGGGTGATCATTGCCTACACCTGTTACTGAGGGTGATCATTGCCTACACCTGTGAGGGGGTGATCATTCCCTACACCTGTGACTGAGGGTGATCATTCCCTACCCCTGTGACTGAGGGTGATCATTGCCTACACCTGTGACTGAGGGTGATCATTCCCTACCCCTGTGACTGAGGGTGATCATTCCACACACCTATGAGGGGGTGTGGCTAGCCTGGGCCGCAAGTACCCAGGGAGGCTGCGAAGTTAAAAGGGGAGGTCGAGGCCAAACTTGTCAGATCTTTTGGATCTTGCCTCTTGGTGCTTGAGGTGGCTTGGCTGGCTGTGGAGTGTGGTGGAAGCTTATGGCTGCACGAGGCATAGGAGCAACTTGCCCATTCTACGGCTCGCCTCTCACTGGGAGGGGGCTAGCCTGCCTCTTGCCCCTGAGTGTGGGTTCTGAAGTTGGCTCCCTTCTATCAGTACAGCTAAAGGAGTCCGGGCCTTTCATCACTGTATGGGCCATCCATCCATGCACGTACAGGTGTACCCTGGGTACTAAATAAATTAAGGTATTTCACTTGTCTTCTGTAATGGGTCCTAAGAAAAATAATCTTGTTGAGCAGTTTTCTGTAGTATATAGCCTGACTATTCCCAAATTGTAAAGTGCAGAAACTTGTAAAGACCTTAAAACTGATCATTTCAGTCCTTTCCATTACAATTATTTAACACCTGATAGATCAGTTTCTTCTGACAGAAGCACAACTGTGCCTGTCAAAGAAGATCTCTTCTCTATTATTTCTGGAGTATTCCACACCATTTTGTGGTTCAAACCTCCTATATGCGTGCATACGCACATGCCATTTTATTTAAATTTGGTAATCCTGTATGCGGTAGGTGAAAAATAAACTCCTTTCAACAGAATACGAGTAAATCATCCAGATGAAATATTTACATTTATTTATGACACAGAAGCCTGTCATTCACAACTCAATCTACCTTGTGATATTAAATTAACGTTAGAGATTCCTGTTTAGATCTTATATAAATTCCTTCCTTGCAATATCAAATTTATATTATGAATCCTGCTTAGTTTATACATAAGTTTCTTATAATTCCATGTAGGTAACAAATCTTTGCAATTCCCAGCAGCCATTTTTCTAGAGTCATCTCTTTAAAATCTATCACAAGTTGGTGGTAGGACAGGTAACCTGCAGGTTTCAAAGCATAGTGAGTTTTCGTATCCTTTAAGATTTTATTTTTTTTTAAAATACCATAACCCGCAGACCTGGCTACCCTGAAGCACAACAGATGAGTTAATTTACACATGCCATCTCTAGCTACCATTAATTATTTCTGGAACTTGAACTTATCTTAAGCTTATCTTAACTTATCTTAAGAATTTATCTTAAGGAAAACAGAAATCTATTAAAAATTAAAGTATTATTTTCATTGGGAAATTTCATTTTGGTGACATATTATGAGGCTTGACATTCAATCAGATTTCTTAAGATAGGCTCGGATTTCAGTCAAAAAAAGAAAAAACCCAAACCCAACAGAAGTTGCTGGGATGCCGTGATAATTTAAGCTGAATTTTATCCAAATACCATGGAAGTTTTGGTAGGGCATAAGGATTGATGCATTTAACACTTACCAAGACTGCCACAACACTGACATGTCCTCTTGACTGTATTTCAGAACAGGTACATCACTCCATTTTCAAGAATGAGCACCGACATACACATCATACATATACAGCCGGATTGCTTTCAAAAGGCCAGTGACAGACAGTTACCTGTGCGTGTATTGACACTGTTGACATTTTTAACATGACATTGTGATCACAACAGTGATACAGAACTATACAAGTTTCAGAGCCATAGCCTCTTCTTCTAAGTTTCTAAATGAAAAAGTAAAGGAAAAATGAAAACCTACCCAAAAGTAAGTAAACAAAATTATGCAATCAGGGGGAAATATTAACAATTCAGTTATGCCTATTTGCAGTTAAATCATGTTGTTTAGATTACAGATAAAAACCTCTAGCTGCAGAAAAATCTTAATTCTTTCAATGGGATCATAGATTTCTTTTCACTTTGTGCCCTGAATATTTATTAAAGATGCAGGGTAGCAATTTGCCATAGATTATATGACCATAAACTGATAGAAAGACCTGAAGAAGTGTTAGTGGCACGGAATGCAGGGAACTCCTGAAAGGGGGGGG
>VZTV01050035.1:0-27430 GCA_013400875.1 Anhinga rufa
AAGCAGTTTTATTTCTAATCACTATTTCTTGAAGACTTCTGATGCACGCACTAGGCTGCGCAGAACCACTAAGACCAAAATATTAGTACTCACCCTCTTCATTCCCTGAAACAATTGAATATACAATTGTCTGGTTCAAGGCGGCCGCTGTAACAACTGTGACCACAGTTCCTTTTGGTGCGCTTTCACTCACTGGTGGGGGTCTGCAGAATTGAACAAAAGTATTTGTTATCTTCCAGTTGCCTGAACAGCATGTTACTGAAACTTATTCCTCATGTTAGCAATTTCATCCATTTGGCTGCCAAAGCAAGAGGATCTGTTATTACGGAAAGACATATTAAAAAGGCAAAGGTTTAACCTTCACCTCTGCAAATGCAAAAACCAGTAAAAAGTCTAACTGACAAGAGGTGACAATATAAATATATAATGGTTCTTTGAGATGAGAAATGGAACAGCAGGAAATAATGAGTAGAAAATAACAGAAACACAAGAACCACCACAGACTGAAAAACTGCAAGCAGACTGACAAACTGCAAGTAAAACTTAGAACATAATAGCTCTTTTATAACACTCACCTCTACTAAGAAAACTATCTACCAGAAATGCATGCAGGAAAATTCATTCATGGGTAAACCTCTATCATTTAAACAGTAAGCACTTTAAAGCCACCTCCACAGGAATTTCTACTCTTCAGAAAGATCAAAAAATTTTCCTGCCAACCCATTTCAGTACTAAAAGCCAAGATGCTTTTCAGGAAATCAACTGTACACATCTTTTAAGCATTCAGTAAATTGTTTCTGATTCACTGAGGACCAACTCGTGTAAAGAAAGAAAAAGAAAAAAGATTACTCTACTAACACATCAGTATCTCATGTTCTTTGTATCCTACAAACGCTGAAAACTGAGCATCTCATATTCAGAATAGTTTCATCATGTATAAATAATGAGTTTCCTCCTGAAATGCAACAAAGAATTACTTCACTCTTTCTCTTCTATCATTCAAATGATACCTCCTTAGAAAACATGATGAGTAACATCTGAGATGCCATTTCCTCAAGGAAACTGTAACTGCTTCAGAATGAACAAGGAGTCTGTGCTAATGTGCTAGAACAGAAACCTAAACAATTCCAACAAGAAATGAGACTCTTGAGCTAATCTCAAATCAAATGTTCAGATTTTCATCACAGAAAGTAAAGCCTGAATTCACGCTTAAAACTCTTCATGCTAGTGAACAAATCAATTTGAAAGGAAATTTTCGCATCCATAAACGTAGATGCATCTTTATTAAAACTAGAATTATCCAAATATTTTCCATTTTTAAAAATTACACTCATTCATTACATAATGAAAGAAAAGATGGATGAGGATACATTGAGATAAGCTCCTAAATAGGAGTGGACTTTAAGGAGTATTTCAGTTGTGCACTGATCTTCAAAATTCTGGACAGAACCTCCTTTCATTTCAGAGAATATTTTATGACTTCCCTCTTTCATCCTCCAGGTATTTTTCAAACACTCCACCCCATACCACATTTTTCCATTCTAATGGCTTTGTAACTTCCCCTCTAACATAGCTGAATTCAATGAATTGACAAATCAATATCAATTAGCAAGTAGCTTTTGTGTTTGCTATGAGGGGCTATAGAGGCAGTGGACAGAAAACTGCCACGGTAATTGTATTGATTTCATTTCCCTGATTTAACAAAGGTGATCAAGTTCAGTGGGAGCAATGCATCAGATGAATTAAAAATACAGCTGGTCTCTTAAGAACATTTTGCTGAATTGTAGAGAAGTGAACCAGCAAAAGACAATGATCTTCAGATGACAATATACTGTTCTTTATCCTGTACTACATGCTCTAATAAGCTTTCTTTGGGGATAAGTTCATTATTTTCCAATTATTTGAATGTCTAAGACATACAACAGTGCTCTTTTTTTGTTGCTGTGTTTTGTAAGTGGTAGACATACTATTTGTAGCTGTTTTAGGGGACAGGCAAGGTCATTTTTATGCAACAATTTTGCATTACTGGATAATAAAGGCTAGTTATTTTTGAGAGAAGAGATGACGCTAGCAAAGCAGTGCAATCCAGTCCAAGCCACCCAGAGAAGGCTTAGAAAACTGACAACTTAGTGAAAGGGAAGGGTACTGCTGGGACTTCAACACATGATTAGGATTCAGAGCAGGTATTTTTGCCTGCTAATGTTTGCAACACCTTATTGAGCCTCTGAGTACAACTGCCAACATAGTCATTACCCTGCCAGCCACAGGCTCTGACCGTACCTGACAGTACATTTCTGTCACTGTCACCGGCGTGGGATTGGCATGCCATTGCCTTACAGTCCAGTGCTGGCTGACTTATTTCAAATAAGTTAAATGAATCAGCTACTTTCTGAGCTTCCGACTGCTTTCTCAAATATATGATTTCTAATATTCCCCCCCAATACTTACATGCACGGGTATCCACATACATACAGCCACTGAATGTAAGAAAGCGCTGTGCATTAACACGATAATTCACTTGCACCCCATAAATCTTAGGGTGAAATGGGATAAACAGCAATTAACACACACTTCAGCCACCTCAGCTGCAACTCAGTCTGCCCACAGCCTTAATCGTTCCTCCTGAACACTTCCCTTTGCACAACCACCTTTGGACCATGACAAAATACATGTATTTCTATATCAATGCTTCATTCATTCACACAGTATTTTTCTATAACCATCACAGCAATGTGCAATTTAGGTTGGTCGATCTTCACTTTAGTGTTTTCACAGAAATAGTAAATGGTGTTTAGTCAGCATCCAGGATGGGATGGATACCAGGAGGGGCCCCCATCGCTGTGGTGCAACAAAAACCCTGTAGGATCCCTGGACTTGGCGTGAAGCCACCCAACCAGCCCAAGCCCTTCCTGACAAGCCGTGATGGGAAAAGAGGGCACAAAGGCAGCAAAGGGTTAAAAGGAGCAGCCTCAGTTGCCTTGTGCATGCTGAGATAAGATTGGTATCTGATGGCCTTGGATTTGGGAAGAACAAATTAATTTAAAATGGACAAAACAGATGTTCAAAAGTAAGTCTTCTGTCCCATTCTTCTGATGTAGTTACCCCTAAACAAGTTTAAGATTTGCCTGTATTTCTTTGAGGCCCCTATCGCATTGCTTACTGCTTCAGTATGAAACTGTGCCACAAAATGTGTATGCCCCTCAGAAAAAAAAAAAGCAACCCCAAACTAGAACAACAACAGGATTAAGGTAATTATTTATATACAAAAACACTGAAAAAGGATACAAAAAGTAAAATAATAATATCTTTTAATTTGCTATATCTCAGTTATGCATATTTTGATCAGAGGGGGAAATGGAGACTGAACACATATCAAATACATTGCAGGGCATAACTATTTTTAATCTCCAAAGTAGAATTTTAACTTTTCCTCTCTTTTTTTGTGCTTCTTTTTTCCCTTTGCTAAACACATCAGACTCTCATCCGTTTTTCAATTTCCCTGCTATCCAATATGCTTTGCATTCACCATGAAACATTTCTATCTCCAAAAGCATGAACATGAGATTTAATCAAAAATTAAATTTAAAACCAGCAAACCCAATAATAAATTGGAAAATTGGTTTAGTACTATTACGTTAATAGTGTGATGTGCATGCACTCTGTATTAGGCACTTCAGTCAACTCTATTTTGTGGATTATATTTTAGTTCACGGAGGTCCATAAGCATACCTCAGAACTTAAAGATTTTATTTTTTTTTTGTTTAATTACATTGCTAAGATTCTTAGTTCAACTTGATCAAAATGTCATTTGGACCTCTCCTGGTAAAATCGTCTCCCTACCTTCTCTTGCATTACAGCTTCTTAAAGTGTTTTGGTCTTAGCTACTTTTTAACTCTCAACGGCATTTCAACTAGTGCTATTCCACCCTCTTCTACCTGAAACATGTTTCTGAGCACCATACCCACTCCTGCCCAGACTCTTTTCATCCAGCTCTTCATCAGAAGCCACTTCATTTGGCTTTTTGTCTGACTGACCCTTTGCATTCAAGAGAAGCTATGTAAGTCATTAAAAACAACTGAATTTATGTATTTTTTCTGGAGCAAAGTCAAGTGTAGACACAGCACTAGTGTCTAAAATGAGGTGAGCTCACAGTGAAGTTATATGGAAATTAAAATAGCTAATAAAAGCTCTACAAACAGAAACACCTAAATTTGCCTGGCTATGCAGCTGAATTTTTAAAACTGTGAAAAAATGTACAAGTTTCTAACTGGTGTAGCAAACCAAAATGTAAATAAACAAGAAAACAAGAAGTAAATATCATGATGGCAGCTCTCTCAATCCTTTCACCAATGCATTTAGACTAACTTGGCTTCCTCTCCTTGCTCAGAAGGATAGGATGACCTAGCCACATTTTAGTGCAATAATCGATCACTTTTTCAAATTTTCAATTTCTAGTATGTGCAACTATAACAATCTGAACAGTTTGTCAGAGACAGTGATTCCTTTTTTTCTGGAAAAGAATATTTTCTTCTGAATTAGATGTATTTTTCAAGCAGTTTATCTTCAAAACATCCTGAAAAGGAACATGTAGTCCTTACTGTACTTAATATCCTCACTTTCTGTCTCAATTCTCAAGTTGGTTCAAGACATTCTGACCTTTTCATGGTATTTATCTCTAAAACAGATGACAAGGGAGTCTGGACTTTGTTATAGTGGGCCCCTGCCATAACCTATTATATTTTAAACCAGATGTCCAATTTTGTTCCCATGAACTCTCTGTCACCAGGCATAATGCATTTGTTCGATCCCACCAATATTCCTAAATTAAAGCTAAGGACATGAAAATTTCTGCCAGAACTACTACAAAAGCAAAAAGAGCACAATGTGGGACATGCTCACATACTTGCATCAGTCAGACAGACAGGTATCGATAGAATCAGTTCTAAGACCAAGGATAACGCTGTGGCTTTGTGCTCTCATAATACACTGCCAAAAGCCAATTGGGTTTAATACTACATTTGCATATTATTTCTACTCCATATTCACATTCCCAGAATGACTTAGTTTTACATTTCATCAAACTGCAACGTGGTGTTGAAAGCTCTGACCCTCATCCGCACCAAGCACAGCAAAGCAGATTCCCAGTACGGACCTGGACCCTGTGCTTACCTCTTCTGGTATAACTAGGTAACAGGCAGCTAGATTCATTTCACCATGATATTTCATTGGGGAAAAATTGCATAAAATTAGAGTTTCCTTTTCATTTGGTAAAAAGAAGTACAAGATTTTAATAAAATGTAATGTAGTACTACTAAAACAAGGAAATCCAGAAAAAAGGGTGATCCTTCTACTACACTGTAATCATCTGCTAACTCGCTCACTAATTTTCCAATGGCAAACCATGCTTCAGTGTCTGCTGTAGAAATAATTTCATTTCCTAATTTTTTATAACCACACGCTAAAGTGTGCTTTCTTTTTTCTTATGAACTAAATAAGTACCAGAACACCACCATGAAACATCGATACCAAAGGCAAAATCACATATATTTTCCTCAAGCCAAGCTGCCACTGATATCTGAGGCAAATTAAAAATGCATGTTGGAATCTACGCATCATTCCTCTAGCTTCAGTTTGAGGAAAACATTGACTATTTCCACCCCCCACCTCAGAAATACTGCATCTAAAATGTTGCCAGTGGTATTTCACTCTTTTTCATGTCTTTCATTCACAAAGCGTGAATGTAAATTGCATTATGGGAAAGGTGAGAGAAGCAGACTTGGATATCCTGTGAAAAGGATTACCCAAATGGATGCTTTAAAACTACCATCATTAAACAAAATACTTTTGAGGGACCAAACTAAAACCCTGTGCATTCCTATTACAAGGAGGGGGAAATGACCCCCTAAGTGAGGACTACTTAAAACAGCAGCAAGCTCTAATAGGAAGGAAAAAAGAAAACTCAGGTAAACAGAGGCTTAAAGAAATACAGCTCATGAGCAGCCTGATGAAAAAGCAACTGCATCCAAGGCAGAAGTTTATGTCCTGCCACTTCGGCAACATGGTTTAATTTATGATGCATCTTGATTCCATTTTACTTATAGGAAACAAGTTATGACTTCTGAAATTACTTCTCAAAGCTACTTGTCAGAGACAAATAAGTAAATTAGTAAGAAAATAGCTTTGAAAATCTTACTGTTGCATACAACCCAAAAATGTTCCCTTCCCCTCCAAATCCCCTGGTATATATGGTTTGGGTTTTTTTCCCCTGTTCTGCTCCTGGTTTGAACAAAGGACTTTCTCAGCTGCTGTCCTTGTGTCTGAAGAGAACTTAACATTTTGTAAGACATGTATAAATTAACCTGTTCCTCTCCCTGGAATAACTTGTTTCTCTTAATACTTGTATTTTTCTCTCATGCACTGTAAAGAAGGATAACTGAATTAGTAGGATACCCATGGTAAGAAAGCACAGTTGCTTCTCTTAGGCCTCAGACATTCACAACACTGTGGATGCTTTTTCTGTGCCAAATGGCGCCTTTTTGAAGGAGGCACCGAATCAGAGAAATTTCAAACCTGAAATGCTACCCATACCCTCAGTGCCGCTGTGCAGGATTCCCCATTTCCTACTTCAAAATGAGAGTAACTGTTTGACCGACCAGCAGTAAACCAGACAACTGGGAAAAGCCTCTTGGAATAACACTTCCAAGTCTCCTGATATGCCTCTGATTTTGTTTGGTAAAATCCTATGGCACACAGCTATTTGCTTGGATGAGATCTGCCTACAGGACTGATGGATTTAATTAAGTGGAAGACATTACATTGTATCTTCTACTGAGAAAGGAAGAGGTCCACGTCACAAAATCTCACTTTTTAACCACAACGCATTTTCACAGTGGAGTGTTGTTGCTAGCAGAGAAACAAAACGTCACACTACATTTACACCAAGTAATAGCCTCAAATACACAACTTATTTCCTCATCAACTGGAACCAAACTTCAGATTACCATACAACTGGACACATCTTTTCAAACAGGCTGGGGACCTATAATGCAATACTAACAGAAGCTAAAAGTTTCCAGTATTTTCCTTTTTCTGCTATGAAATGGTTGAACACCTGTTTAATGTGCCCACAGGCAATAATTAGGACCCAATGATGCTGCTTTTGGTTAACATTTAATTTCCTGCTACAGCAGCACATTGCTATTAGCAATGACCTTCTATTTGCAGAGGATGTGATATTTATTAATTAACAAAAGAAGAAAAATATCCCAAGTCCCTTTGAACTTTTACTTTTTAAAAATGAGAACGTACTCATAAGGAGGACAGGCTTGCTAAAAAAAATAATATCTTTTTATATTCATCTGAGGTTCACTTTCACATCTGGTCTTCGCTGTTCTGTAGTGCTACTAATTATGATCTGTTAATTAAGAAATGAAAGTGCTGTCATTACCTGTTTGAAAGAAATGGAAACTTCTGGATCAATTACTTGCTCTGGAGTTCAATCAAGAGGTGATCTGGGTGGAGCCGTCGGGACAAGAGAAAGAACAGCTTGGAAAAAGAGCACTCAAACCAGCTGATTTGTTTTTCCCAGGCAAGGGATTTATTGCCAGAGACGTGGCTGTTTTGCCAGCACTAAGCAGAATGAGATCAAAGTCAGCATTAAAAACCTTAATAAACTGTGCAAACAGCCACAGCCTGTTTTGGGCAGTGATGCAGAAAGTCTCACATGCTCTGTGGCGGCACCCCTTTCTTCATCAACTTGCTTTGCCCAGCAGCCCAGGCCCTTGCTCTCCAGGCTGTCACTTCGGCTGGAGAGAGGCAGTGGAAGTGGCAGCTCAAGCCTTGTCCGTACACTGCTGACAACCAACCCCTGTCAGGTTCGGCGCTTGTGCCTCCCTCTGCTGTCAGTGCTTTGCAGAACCAGCACAATCCAACCGACTGCCAACCACCTCGCGGGGAGATGCAGCAAGAAGAGCATCAGCAGCAGTGTCCTTCCCTGGCAGCAAAAGGTCAGCTGGGCTCAGAGGTGGACTAGCCATCAACAATTAAATGTCTGCATGTTATAGACCCTTGATTCTTTTTGATTTTTGCCTCTTCACACTTCATGTTTTTGTGGAACAAGCAAACAATGCTTGGTTTAGAAAACACTGTATTTAGCAGGCACTGCTGCTGTTAGTTCTCTCAAAGTCATATTTAATATCTATGACAAGGACAGACAAGGATACAAGTAGAGAAGGATCCACGTTGCTAATGCAGTTAAACTGCGGCTTCAGAATGAAGATCCAGGCTAGGAACACTGGGACAGCCTGCAGTACCAGCTGAAGCGTGGTGAAGGCATCTAGGCTCACATCTAAGGATGCACTAGAGAAAGATCTGTGGGAGTTGCAGAGTATTGGGGTCCCCAAAAGATGGTCACGTGTAATGAGCACTAGGCATGGATCATCTGGCCCTTGTTAACAGCCTGCAAGCCCCACGGGTAGCATCTTCACAAGCTGCTGGACCAGATCATGCACCTGCTGGCTGATGCTGCTCTGCTTCTAACAGGGTGAGAGTGCGTGGAGGAGGAAAGTCCTAAAGCATGCTGCACCCAGGCTGCTGGGATGCTTGGCCTTGACTGATGAAATTCAACAACAGCAAGTGCAAGGTCCTGCCCCTGGGCAGGAACAACCCCAGACACCAGCACAGGTTGGGGGCTGACCTGCTTGAAAGCAGCTCTGCTGAGAAGGCCCTGGGAGTGCTGGGGCAGCAAGTGACCCTGAGCCAGCGCTGTGCCCTCGGGGCCAAGAGGGCCAATGGTATCCTGGGGTGTATTAAAAGGAGTGTGGCCAGCAGGTCGAGGGAGGTCATCCTGCCCCTCTGCTCTGCCCTGGTGAGGCTGCATTTGGAGTGCTGTGTCCAGTTCTGGGCCCCCCAGTTCAAGAAGGACAGGGAGCTGCTGGAGCAAGTCCAGCAGAGCCACAGGATGATCAGGGGACTGGAGCATCTCCCTTATGAGGAAAGGCTGAGAGACCTGGGTTTGTTCAGCCTGGAGAAGGGAAGACTGAGGGGGGACCTTATCAATGCTTATAAGTATCTGAAGGGTGGGTGTCAGGAGGATGGGACTGGACTCTTTTCGGTGGCGCCCGATGACAGGACAAGGGGCAATGGGCACAAGTTGGAACACAGGAAGTTCCACCTGAATATGAGGAAAAATTTCTTTCCTGTGAGGGTGACAGAGCAGTGGCACAGGCTGCCCAGAGAGGCTGTGGAGTCTCCTTCCCTGGAGACATTCAAACCCCACCTGGACACGGTCCTGTGCCCCCTGCTCTAGGTGTGCCTGCTCACGCAGGGGGGCTGGACAAGATGATCTCTGGAGGTCCCTTCCAACCCCTGCCATTCTGTGATTCTGTGACTTGCTAGTTCCCACCAGAAGAGTTGACTGCTTGCAGCAGATATCTTCCTGATGTACTTTAGCGGTCATCTATCTCAGTCATTAGGAAGGAATGATATTTTATCACTTGTCATAACGCAACTGCTCCACGTTGTATTTTATGGTTCTTAGAGCTTTTAGCTTTGCTTTGCTGGTTTATATGTATAGCACAGCAGCATTGAAGAAGTCTCCAGTATAATTTACAATCCAAACAAAGAAGGTAGGGGGGAAAAGAGACTAATTATTTTGCCCTATTATGGAAAGCCAGAGGGAAAGCCAGTGAATAAAATGCAATCTCTGACTCTCATCTACTTGACTTCTGCCTCCTGTGGAAGTCACTTTAAGACATGGATAATAATGAGTCAAAGCCTCCCTTATTATGAACAGGACTCCAAGCAGAGACCCTACTGCACTGCTGTTATTCTGACAGAGCAGAGAGCTGCCAGACCAACAGCAACAGGCAGAGTTGCACTTTTATCGCCCTACCTAATGCGGCTATGCCTTTTTGATCGTGCCATCTGCTTCCCTCTCTCCTACTTTTTGTATTTATTTCTGATTTGTAATACACGCTGCAAATGCACAGGCAGCTTTATTCTGTAAAACTGTTCAACTGTGACCTTTTTCTAAATACACAGAAATGAAGTTTGTAAAACAGCTAGAAAACAATGCTGGAATCATCCAGATTATGATAATTACTCAAGCAAAGATCAATACTAATCCACTCTACAGCCAGCAATTCTCAATCCTTCAGAAATTCTAGTATCCACATCCAACAGTTTATCATTTTGCAAGCAGCACCATTACTCTGTGCTGACATTTACCCTAAAGTTATACTATGTCAACTGAAAAATAAGGTTATATGAAACCTGCCAGTTTCAGCTCGCATCACTGTCAAGCAACCAAACAAGAAGTGCAGTTTGCAGCGTGTGACAATCCCTGAAAATCTTAGGAATCAAAACTAGTCCTGCTTCAAAATGTTTGAGAGAGTCTCAGAGCTGAATCAGAAAGTTATAGGGTTGTTTTCATTTAATTTCTGACGCTGAAGAAAATGAGTAACTGCCTTTGCTGTTCCCAAAAGATTTTAAGATTTTTTACAATGATGTGTATCAAAGAATTTACCAAGAATGGAGTAGCGCTATTTCTTTGGGAAAGAGAAAACAGGCTATTCAGCTAACCCTGATGAGTTCGCAAGGAGAAGAAGATAACATGGCTTATTCAGTTGTCATCTAGGGTCATTAGGGTATATGAGCCACTTTTTACTGTAAGCTTTCTTCATTGCAGTGAAATAAAGTTCCATCTCCTGGGATAAAACTGGGGCCCACAGTGGCCTCAGGAAGTGTGAGCTCAGTTCATTTTTCGGAAGGCTGTCGGCACTCTGCCTGTGCTCCTGAACCTCAAAGTCTCTTCTCACAATCCTGCAAACAAAGATGCTCTGTTGGTTGACATGACAACTGCAAGATACCTCTTCTACATTGCAGAGGTGGATCACACCGTGCTTCCAAGCAGTCCTGAGGCTGGACTCGGGCTGGATTTGGCCTGAGTGGTCCAGCACCGCGGCTACACTGTAGCCTCTCCCAAAACGCTCTGCTCAGGATCACATCTGTCACCAGCCTAGCTTCAAGGACAAGCTCCTTAAAGGTGAAGGTCATTCAGAATAAAGTTATAAAAGAAAAAGTAAACAAAGTACATTACGAAGTATGTCCCTAGCAGTGAAGAGTCTCTTTAGCAGCTCCAGCCCCCTGGCTGGTTCCTGAGGCTAGGTAAATGAGCTTTTGTAATTTACCCAAAATGTGGACTATCTTGGAAAGGTCTCGTTATTATCATATTTTTCATGTCCTGTTCTGTTAAACATAACTATACAGGTTTTTTTCCTCACAGCTACACATATAGGATCTGTTCACTTTTTTCTTGAAAATAGTACCACAGAAGGTTAAGTCTGTTACAGAAAGGCTTTAAATATTATTCAGAAATTGCATGCACTGACATGATATCTGAAATTACAGTAACAAATGGAAATTTTTTTATTTTAAGGACTGCCTTTTGCTACATTACCTAAACTACACTTCATACATTTGAAGATATCTAATAAAATATAGGGAGAAGCAGGAATAATGTTTCTTATGAAAAATCCTTCAGCAAAGGATTATCGTTTGCACTATCATTAAATGCAAAGTTTATAGTTTTGCACTATCCCTTCACATTTAGTATTTGTTTCAAGATTAAATACAAAATTAGTAGAAGACTGGCAGTATTTTGCTATTTTTCTTTTCTTTAAGGTATTACTTTACAATGCTAATAATCTAGTCATGAGGAAAAAGAGAATGCACATCATGAAATTTTGTCTAAACTCCTTAGACTAGCTGAGCAAGTCCTCTCATCAAGGTCTACTGAAGCCAGTAATATTACATTCTATTTCTGGTTTCTGACTTCCTGCAGTACTTTGTTTTGAAAACACATGTACAAATGCCATTATATTCCAATACTGATTATGTTGCTACATATTGCGTCAAGGCTGTAACTTCTTGATATCAGGAGGCTGGCTGCATTGATCCTATCACTTTGTATTATTATACAGATGTCAAACTGTTTATGAACACATTCTCTGTAACAAAATTTAACAAACTAATCAGCCTGTGCACTACTTTTTTTTTTTTAATTTAATTTTAAGAACACTGGGTTGGTTTTATGAAATTGTCAGAGGGTAAACTTTATCAAATCATGACTGTAGTAATAACAACTATCATCTGCACTTTGAATGTCAAAGAGGTTGAGTCTGAATTCTCTCGTGTCCCATGTGAATGGTGTACAGGATCAAAATACACTCAAACAGACTGGAGGAAACTTAACCTAGGGCCCCAGTGATAAAGCTACAATTTCAATGCACGAAATGTTTTGTTTACCCACAACTGACATTTTCAACAGCTTCTAAGAGGGTAATTTCAAGCAAACCTCTCCTCACTGGCTTTGTCACCAACAGACCAGGTCTTTTCAGTTGGAGACAACCTGTTAAGATGGTAAAATTGCACTGCTATCCAATATGATTAGGGAATGGCTGGCTGTCAAATATCTTGTGGCCAAGAGAAAGAAGCAACTCTAAAGTATTTTGCCACCCTCACTTTGTCAAACAGGAGTGCTGCAAAAAAGTCCTTCACACAATTTCACACAGCCGTGCTTCTGGTGGACTTAGTCACTGACTGGTCTCTCCTCAGAGCAGCATCCAATTTATTTCCTAAAGAAGAGTTAGCATCAGTAAATATGTTATCAACTCTAAGTACACAAGCTTTTTGGTGCTTTGGTTCAAACGTTATTTTTGAATCTTATTTCCTTCCGTGAGCCGAAGTAAACAGCAGAAGGTACAAAACTTGAGGTATATGCAGGGGAAGCACTTTCACACTGACAACAGAGTATTTTCATAGCCCACGTATCTCAGACTAGCATTCAAACAGGAACTTATTTCAACTTCAGAAATAACAGTTGTAATATGAATAATAAATGTTTTACCTGTATTCATCCTGCGTAAACCGTGGAATTACTGAAGGCTGCAGTACGGCAATTTCTACAGTAGTGGTGTTGAACTTCACAGGATCCCCATCATCGTATGCAATGACCACTAGCTATAAACAATACAGAAAATCACTCTCTTGGAATATTTTTTATGTTAACTTGCAACAATACTTCTTGTATATTCAGGGTCTAACAAGTCAGATGAGATTTTCTTTCACTGCAAATCATATATTGTATAGGAACAAAACAGAGAGGAAAAAGGTGACAGCCATCCACAAGCTGAAACCACCTGCTAGAAAATGTATAGAAACACAGTAAACTGGAATTCAGATACAACAGTCTTCTACAAATACCTCTCCAAAACACGTTGACAGCTTCAAATACATTTTCCAGGGGATTCCCTTCACATCTAATCACTGTCCTTACTCAAAACTCCAGAATCAATTTCAGCTTCTTTAACAGTATATAGCCCAATTCTACATTTAGGCAGTGGAATAATTTTTATTGAAAAACTGCCTATAACTCCCAATAAAACAGAAAAAGTGCTAGGTAAGAATTCTGTGTTGCAGACATTAATATTTAAAACTGAGGTCTGATATCAAAACGAAAAAATGAACATTGCCTCCCCTCCAAAAAAATCTTTTTAGAAAAAGAGAACTTCAGTATTCTGAAACTTGGACAAGACCAGAAGACCTTCTCCGAAGGTGGCCTATTATAAATCTTTTGCTTATCTGATCTTTACTCATGCCTATTTATTTATTTACTCTGTGCTTATCTGCTGGGACAAATAGGTTCACCTGTTTTCAGCTTTCATATGAAGGTAAGCTATCTGCTAGCAAAAGGATGAGAGACCAGCCCACTGAAGATGGAGTAATGAGCAGTTTTCCATTTTCCCCTCTCTCTAAATTTGTCCTTATTTCAGGAGGTCCCAGGATGGAGCAGATCAGCACCTCATTCTAGCAAAGGGTTTCCAACTCATTTCTGCCAGTCCAAGCTATTCTCAGAATAGGTTGATGAAGAGACAGCTTATAACAAAAGGCATTTTTTTCAGCCAATATATTAGAGAACTCACCAGTGCAAGATATCATAATTGCAGAAAGTATGAGTGTGTTAAAAATTTACTGGAAAAATTCAGAGAAGATTCAGTGCAGATACAAGCCCAATGGTCTAGATGCAAATACCAACTCAAAGTCTCCACACATCACTGATTTATGGAGTCTTTTCTGTGCTTCTTCCCTAAGCATCCAGATTTTCTGAAGAGTAATGCTCTGCTAAATTTACCACTGGTCTGCCCTAATACGGAGCAGTCTTCATACAGAAATGTAGCTCCATGTCCATGTGCACATCACCTGCGTGTTACGTATCACAGCTTCAGAAAACAGCCACGCTAAAGAATTAATGAGAAGTAAAAATAGAAATTGCAACAATGGAAAAGCTACACTCTGGTGATGTCAACCAAAAGTTAATTCTGTTCCCCTTCGAGTTTTACTACGTTAGTTATAAACGGAAAATAACTCAAATTAGCCCTGTCCTAAGTTCCTAAAACAGTGACAGCATTTCAACGCTACTCAAGCTCACAGTAGCGCTTGACAGGACACTCAGAAGTGGAAAACAGTGAAGTAGACAGCTTTATTCCTTATAATGGAAAAGCATGAAAATAAACCTGTCTTTAATCCTCATTTCAAAAATAAATAATTTAAAGAAGAAACAAAACACACCTTAATTACCATACAGAAGGTTGGTAGTTTCCAAGGAGGGAAATTACTTATAAACACCCACATATTATAGATACTTTTTTTGGGGGGGGGGCGGGATGATGACGACACTTACTGAGACACTTTAATTTTTATTTTTAGTCTTGCCATTCTTAAAAAAAGTTCTCACAAAATTGCTAGGATGACAGCCCTGTTGAAAACAAAGAGATCAGCAAGGTAACTTTCAAAAACTGAGGTTTCTTTCAGCTGCCTCCCTGTTTCTTCTGACCTCCTAACAGTAGCAACCACATCCATTCAAGACATTTTTGAAATCAAAAAGGCACGAAACATGTGCCAGGAAGAAATCAAGGAAGTAAAGAAACAAACAAAACATAAATTTCACCTCTTTCTATGCAATATAAAACAACACAGACGAACATGAAGGTAAAAGGAATTCTATCAAAAGCAGGCAACATTTAATGACAATATACAGCTATATGAGTTCGTACCTTAAACACTGTACTCGGCTCTTCATTTAGGTTTACTCGGGTTACCACGCGTCCTGAGTTTTCATCCACGTCAAAAATGCTAGCACTGTAAGGAAACTGGACAACATCTACTTTGTATCGGACTCGACTCGCTGGTGTACCCTGTAAGGCAAAAACAAAGCAACTTGCATATCCTTGTATTTTTACACATCTCATGAAGTTAGTAAAGGATTAAAAGGCAACACTGGTAAACAGACGATCACAAACAAAACTTGCAGTTTGTCTTCCCCAGAACTGGGTTTGTTACTAAGCACCCCCACTGCGTCCCCCCAAAATATCTTAGATTTGAGAGGTCCAGTAAGAAAAATGATCAGAGGTTTGGAAAGGAGAGAGCTGAAAAAGATATCTACTTAAATACAGACAGAAGCAGTGGTGTCTTTTATAACTACTGAGATTTTTTAAACAACAGAAGATGGGCATGGCTTAAGGTTGGCTAATATAACTCTCAAAAATATTTTAACATATTATGAAAACTCCTTTGAAGTTCAAGAAACTTGTAAATACTCAAAAAAACTCCACACTTATTCAGCTTGTCCTGAAAGTGACAGTGTCTTGTTGCTGAAGACGGGAAAATGTGTATTATATTATTTTCTGAAAAGTCAGACTACAGTTCTGCATAGAGGACAGTCCAACTTTTGTGACATTCACACACTTCTCTTTTAGAGGAAACAAATTGAAACCAGCACCGGGTTGCTTGGGCAAACCCACCATAGAGCTTAAATGGACTTTTTTACATACAAATCAAACAACAGCATCTGAAGGTTTTACTTTTCACCAAAGCCGAGTGATGGAGACATTTCAAAATCTTTATCTCCAAGAAGTAAGCCACAGTGATTATACGGCCAAAATAAAAGAGGAATCAGAAGAGGCATTGCCAGAGGATATAATAGCTGAATTTTTCAGATCAGTAGCTCACATTTTCTAATAGAAGGCCATTTACCTGATTTAACTGTTTTAACACTAACTGCCTAAATAAATAACATTTATTGTGAGGAATGAAGTTTCTTAAACTATCCATTATATTCCAGCGATCCCATTCCAGCAGTCACCCTCCAGGGACCTTCAGAGGGCATGGAGTAACACCATGCCTGTAAGCACAGCCCAAGAGGCAGCTGCTCCCATGTCAGAGAGACAGGAGGGCCCTGGCAGCTTGCGCTGACCTGTGTGTTCTATCAAGTCCCAAAACCCCAAATGGGTGGCATCGCTTGTCCCTGGGATCTCTGCAGTCCCACCGCTCCCTGGTAGCACCCCAGGCTCTGCTGCAACATCCACTTTCCCATGTGCCCCCAGAGGAGCTTCTCCAGTAGCGGTAGGATGGTTCCCAGCACCCATCTACCTTAAAAGCAGCAGACCCTTCTGGCAGGAATCACCCAACCTCTTTTTGGATGAGATGAACTGTACCATTGACTGTTTACAGAGGATGCCTGGGAGGCATTAAATTTTAACAGGTTAGTTCCATTCTCAGCAAGTGCCCCTTCACTAGTATTGATAGCAATCCACTGTTTTCAAAGATTAAAAGGTGACATATCAGCAGGTTACAACAGCAGAGAAGCCAGTATGAATATAAACCATGTACTGAAGAACTGTAAGAAAAAGTAGTATCAAAGATGAGGTTTAAAATGAGGAAAGGTTTTTTTTTTTTCACACTGATGTCTGAATAACTACTTTTCAGCAGACCTAAGTCTGTGTTACCCGGATATGTAGACACTTGGGACATTTCATAAAAGTCAAACTACGTTATTTGCTAAATATATTTAGGAGTAGATTCAGAGAATCACTTAAATGCAGGTCCTAATATCTGTACGATTTCAGTTTCTTAATGCCTCTGAGTCTAGACCTCAGATTCAGTTTTGACCTTTACATTGTATTTAAACAGACAAAATATCAGAGCCCACAGTTTCATCAATAGCAAATTGGTAATTTTCATCTGTATTCAATAACGTGGTATAAAGCAGACTTGTTGTTATTGAATATATATTCAATGTACCACATCTGCTACTAACTACAAGGAAACAGGAAATTTACTTTTGTAAACAGCAATAGAAACAGCTGCAAAGTGGTTTAAGCTCACTAAATCACATCAACGTTTCATTGATACATCAGAAGCGCACTGAAACGCTCAGTCAAAATACGTAATCTAAACTAAAAGCTTTACTGGAATGGTTTAGCACAGGTATCTACATCATGCTAACGCATGCTATGGAGCTGTATAACATGGTGTCAGATTTTGCCACACTAAGTTCTGATGAGTGGTAGGACTATTCAATGAATAAACCATACTTAAATATGAGAAAAGTGACTCTTCAGCGATGAATATTTATTTTACTTTAAAATTATAGGTAGCTTCTAAGAATTTAATTGGTGGTACCAATTTTACAGCTCTTAAAAGAACAAGAATACTTAGGTCTAATACTAAAAGACTACGACAGAGGACAAGGCAGCCAGGCCATCTCAGCGTTCCTCCCCATAAACCCCTGTGCACAAAACACCCTGCACATAAAGAGAAGGGCTGGATGCAACTGAGTCATTCACAGAGTTTCTGGGAGACTTGCTCAGCTGCTCCTCTGGTTGATTTTAACTGCAGCAGTGAGGAGGCCATTGCCTCCTTGAACCCTCCGAGGAAATCCAACCCGGGAAGGGATTTTTAGCCAGTACACCGCTCCAGTGCCACTGGCAAGACAGCACCTTTAACAATTCAGAACTGGGTCTGCCAGATGTGTTTTTATGTTTAGTGAAGTAATATATGAAAGACCATGTTAATAGTTAAAAGTACTTTACAGGACCACGCGCAGTAAAGTGTGCAAATCCTTGAAAACATGAGAAATTTCAGAGATCGTAGCATAAGAGAGGTGATTATACAACTTTTCCCTGGCATTCTCCAATTCAGTCATTTTTCTTCAATGTTATAATTAAGAGGAAATTACCTGCTGAAATCCACTCTATTTGGTTTCAGAGTAATAGTCCTCACATTTGCTTGGAAGACTAAAAGCTATCATCATCATTAAACCTGCACACACTAGGTAATTTGTTATTAAATAAACAAAAATCTCATCAGGTTATTGTTCCTGATATAACTATCGAGTACACTTTTCTCCTGTCATTTCTGAAAATAATAAAACAGGGATTTATTTTTTATTTATTACATTTTGGCACCAATATAATTAGAAAAATCTCCAGAGAGATTTCCCTGGGAAATCTATTTAGAAGCAAGTTTTAATTATCTCAAATATTAATCATCTTTTGCCTCTGTTCTAAATTAATTTAGATGCATTCCTATGTCTACAGCAGAACTTGAATATAGCAGATAATATTCTCAAATAAACCATAGAGCAAGGATTGTACTTGGCAGGAACCATGTTCATTCTCTCAAACCGAAGTTTTCCTGAGAGTTCAAGACTAATATGAAACTTAGATGTTTTAGGGAATGCGGTAAGAAGTGTAACATATCAATAACTTCTGTATGTTTTTGTGTATATCCCTGCAAGCAATTCAAAAGGAAGCTAGGAATCATCACATCCACTATCCACAATGATCTGGCCTAGGAAAGAGGGGGGAAAAATGCATTTCACTTTCATTTGCAGTCTACTCATGTAGATCCCCAATGGGCATCTGGTAAATGACCTGGATTTTACCCCTAAGCACTAGTACGGAACAGTACTAGTACAGGTAAATGACCTGGATTTTATCCCTAAGCACTAGTACGGAATAGTGGTGTAATGAATATGGACTTATTTACCAAGTCTCTTTGTTCTCAATGCCACTTTGACTGAAGTCAGAAAAATTCTGAAAGGTATTATAAATAAAATGTGAAACTGATAAGGAGTTTAATAAATTAATTCCATCTGTAGATTGCAACACAAATCTGAATGATTTACATTATGAAGAGTTCACTAAGGCAAATTTTGTTTAGTTAATTCTGTGAAAAAAATTGGAAAGTGATGCTAGAAACAAAATCTCCATGTGGCTGCACATGTTCTTTGTAACATGCTCAAAGTAAAGTAACCATCAAAGATGGGGCAGACTACAGAGTAGGCAGATGATTTTGATGGGACTTATACCAGCCAAGGGTTGTGAATGGTGCAGTCATGTATATTCACCCTAAATTCATTTATATAAACTCTAAAATTTAAAGGATTTTATTTTTTAGTACGTAATTCAACAAGAGGGCCTGAAATTCTGAATTACTGAATCTGGAAATTGGGAATTATTAACTATAACAAGGTGAGCACAAAAAGAAAGTGAACTTTTAAAGCCATGAGACAAAATTACTTCAAGAACTCATTGAATTTGCAGCATGTTTCCCATATACAAATCTCCAGCAGACACTATGAAATCTAACAGTAATACTTTTTTAAAAATCAAGCCTTGGACTGCCTGAAAATAGTTTTATCTCCAACTAAATATCTGTGAAATCTCTAATTAAATATCTGTCAGCATCTTACTTTTAGTGGGTGCCTATAAAACAATAAGGACAATTACTCTCAATTTGACAAAAAGGCTCCATTGAACAAAAACCTTACAAGGTGTTACGAGATCAGATAAACCATTAAATTAGATATTCTGAAGCTCTGGAAGCTGGCTGCTCATTAAAATTAGTGTTCTGCATCTGTTTCTATTGACATTTCAAATCAACAAAATCAGAATATGCAGGGGAATTGCCCAGGAAGAAATATTCCATTTTTTACTGTGATAAACCATACAAAAAAAAAGGGCATATACAGGAAAATCAAACACCTCGAATTATATCAGTTCTGGGAATATTCACCTTCTGATAAACAAAGCAAGCAAACTAAGCATCTATCAAATAGTTGACGTTGCTCTCCTTTCAAAACATGTGGAAGGCTAAGAGCTTTGAGAATACAGTCATAATCATCTGGCATCTTACATCACCACACCACTTCAATAAAGCATAAACCCTTCACAATGAAGAAAACTCTTCTTCTGCTCTCCAAGGATAATCTCAGGTGTCCTTGAATAACTTAGGTATGTGTACAGCCATCTGCACAGCCCTGCTGAACATAATCACAGGTAGCCCCTTTGCCAAGCAAAAAAGCAACCACTATTCAAATCCCTCCACATGCAATTGTCACATTTAAAATACAGATTTATAAACGTTGGTATGTAACAGGAAATAAAACAGGTTTAAAGTGCTCTCCCACCACCAAAACCTTCCCAGCCTTGAGACTGATCAAGTTTCATCTCTAAAGTTTCAAAGCAAACCATTGTTCTGCTGTGCATTTCGTTTGATGATTCCACAGAGCCACAAGATTCCTTTTATTTTCCTTTCTCTTGCTCCCGAAGTGTCTGTCCCTGTCATTTCAATTCAGACTATACATTAGCTTGTGTAGGAAATAAAGATACTGTGCCCTTTTCTGTGGCCATGTACAATATGGGTTAGCATTTATTTTTAGTTGAAGTTAAATCAAAACCCAAGACAGAGAATGGAAAAGCAGCAAGAGGGAGGCAGTTTAAAAGCAACTTCTGCTGTGTCTCTGTACAGCTGCGGAGTGGTGACTCACCCAGATGGCCCAAGCCGTGTGTAGACAGTGGTTCCACGTGTCTCCACTTGCTGCTCCTGAAGCACTTTAAGAACCTCTGCTTTTGGGCAGGCCACTTGTCATTCTTTGAGAGCTAAGCTCTGAAACTGAGAACTGAGGGGAAATACGCAGTCCTGAGGACTCTCTCAGCATCTGACCAATGTCAAACTGAGGGATTTATGCATCTGTACCAGTCCCAACACGGGCTTCAGATTTCTTCAGCTACAAAGGATCATCTATTTGCCCACAGAATAGATGGCAAGAGATGCTGGCTGGGATACTAAAGACTGTGCCAATAAAATTCAGAAGTGTCGGTGAGAGAGGCAGACACTGACTTCGTCCAGGCTTTGGGGACTCCAGGTATCTCACTCTGTAAAGACCTGAAAATATCTCTGAGAGAAACCAAAGCTGCATAAGCTTGTGCTAGCCAAAGCAAAGCAGCACTTAAAAATAAATATTTTTCTATAGGATATCATCACATCTACCTTAGTTGCCAGAAGCACTTCTTTGGCATCTCCAGTGGAGAGACAGCGTTTCTGTGGTTTCCCAGCCACACAAAACCCTTACAAAGTTATGCACCTCACACAGGATACCTGCTTGCACCTTTCACTATTTTAGACTTTGGCTTTTGGTCAGATCACTGTCTTCAACACAGAAGAGCCGGTGGAGAAACTAAACTCAAATAGGGTTAATGGAGGTCTTCCAGGAAACAAAGCAAGGAGTTTAGTAGCAGAAAACACACTGGGTTTCTCAGTTTTATTATATTTCTCTCTGGGACTACTTGGACACCAATTTACACTGTGTATACAGCAAGTCAAACCCATCTGGAATGCACTGGAGCAACTTTGGCAACACAAATACAGCAAAGCCTCTTGAGTTAGTGTTATGGTTTCAGCTGGGATAGAGTTAATTTCTTCACTGTAGCTGGTGCAGTGCTGTGTTTTGGACTTAGTATGACAATAATACCGATAACACACTGATGTTTTGGTTGTTGCTGGGTAGTGCTAAATGAGTCAAGGACTTTTCGAGCCTCCCATGCTCTGCCAGGTGCACGAGAAGCCGGGAAGGGAGGGGGCACAGCCAAGGGAGCCGATTCAAACTGGCCAAAGGGATATTCCATATCATATGACGTCATGCCCAGTATATTAACTGGGGGGAGTTGGCTGGGGCGGGCAGCAATCGCGGCTTGGGAACTGACAGCGTTGGTCGGCGGGGGGTGAGCAGTTGCACCGCTTGTGATTTTCTGGGTTTTGTTCCTCTCCCTTGTTCTTTTACTTTTAGTTATATTATTATTATCCTAATCATTGTTATTATCATTACTATTATTGCTATTTTATCCTAATTAGTAAACTGTTCTTATCTCAACCCACGAGTTTTCTTGCTTTTACTCTCCCAATTCTCTCCCCCATCCCACAGGGGTGGGGGGGAGTGAGTGAGTGGCTGCGTGGTGTTTAGTTGCCGGTTGGGGCTAAGTCCAGTGTGTTCTGGAGGCACACCTTCACTGTGCGGGGCTCCAGCCTTGCCCTGAGCATGACACTTGACCATGAGGTCCAACAGCCTAAACTAATCAACTTCTGGATACTAAGAAACCCCAGATAAATAGACAAAGTCCTTAAGCTCCAGCTGGACAACGCTTCTGCAAAGAAAACTCAAGATGGTACGTGAGAGGAACCCTTGACACACAACTGTCTGCTGTTTCCCACTTAGTGCAGCCTCCTAACACAGTGCTGTCCCCCTTTTAGCTCAGTTTGCACAGTGGCTGCAATGCCTCGCCTGCCTGCTTCTGCACAATTACCCCTCCCCACAAACAGTACAACTTTTCTCAACTGATCTAAAAGCTACCTCCCTCTCTTCTTTCAGATCCTGCACAACACAATATTTTGAATACGTAAGTACTTATGCCTTAAAAGGATTAGTCAAATGATGAAGAGAAAGTGTGCTCAACTCTCTCAACAATTTCAATTGCAATGTTTGTAAAATTAAAGATTTTGATTTTCTGAAAGTAAAAGTATTGAAGCTGTACTCAAGCTCTTCCTTGGCAGCCACATAACCATGACTCTAGTCTATTACCATAACTCCCTCTGTCTCCCTTGGCCTGTTTTTGTTGCTTTCTGCTTAATATTTTCTTACCTTTTTCATGTAGTGTGTCTGGAATGAGATGTAAGCTCTTCTGGGAGAAGACAGGGTGAGCAACTATAGGATGTACTAAGCAATTTGAAAAGTCAGATACCATATAACTATTTTAAAACTGTAGAAAAATATACTGTGGATTGTTCCAATAAACCAAAGGACAATATGTTGGTTTACAATGTTCTGTGAAAAACAGGTAAATCAAACTTCACCAGATTTCAGTTACCAGAATGGTATTTCAAATTAGAGTGTTTTTAGCATATGTAAAAGCAATTTCTGAAACATAATTTATATTCTCAGTCACTGCAAAGAGTGAATTCAAACTGGAAAACAAAGGAAAGGAGAAAACTGGTAAGAACTTAAACTGACATTTGCTCAAGACAGCCCTTCAAATCCTGCTCTGGCCTTTAGTGAAAAGCACTGGTTTCTGTGTTTTAATTGACATTTCACTAAGGACCAGAAGGAATAACTATCAGAGGTCTCTTATGCCTTCAGGCCAAGATTTTTTTGACCACTTTGAAATCCACACGTCAAAATAAAAACATAACGAAATACCTGCTTGGGAGCATTTGGCTCTAGCATAGATAGTTCTTGTTTTGAATTAGTAATTGTTAATAGTGACCAGAAATCCACGGATTTTTGCAACCAAACCAATCCTATTAGTAACAGCTGCATTCTAATGATGGCTAAATGTTTTAGGCATCAGGTTTGTATAGTTAAATTAAGAAAATTACACATCTTTGTCCTGACTCAGCCATTCATTCATTCATTCACACATATACATATTCATACATGTAATATACACTCAGTTGCAAATAATTTACTGCATGGAGATTTGATGGGGGGAGTTTTTTAAAGAAAAACAAGATAACCTTTGATGTACATTTCCAATAAGTTAATAAAAAACTACTTCATTTAAAGTAAAAGCTCCCTCTTACTCCTTGTGACTGTTTTTGGAAGCGTCACATGGCACTTACATGTCTATATGTTATAAGTTTCTAAATCACTTGGGAAATACACTGCTGCTGTAAACCAGAAAACTCTATGCCACAAGTCTCCTCCAACCTCTCATCTTTCACCTACGTTACATTTTGTACCATGCCACCCTCATTGACCATTTAATGCTTGTATTTATATTTATGACTTGTCCTTCAGCAGTCAAAAGCCACAGATAAATGATCTTTTCTCAGGAACATCACTGAATGAGCACTTCCACAGTCAAAAAGTTAACACAGGAGGTAAAACGCCTGCATCCTTTGCAACTGATGATGATTTATTAAGGTTGACTTCAGTGGTATGAAATTTTTTCTACCACTTACATGCCCATCACTGCTGCTGTCATCTTTGCTGTTGAGGGACTAGGAGGAACAGCAGGGCAACACCACAATAGCCCCAGCTCAGCAGCTCAAAGGAGGCTGAGGATGGTACCTATGGAGTGAAACGGAGAGCCAACCTCCTCTGACATCATTCAACACCTCCCTCCTACCACAAACCCGCTCTTCTGCTGTTGGAAAATTAAAATTTGCCTTATCTGCAGAGAAATCACGTGCAGGTGCTGAGCGTTTCAATTTGGATTCTCATACCATCCATATTAATTTGACAATGCAGAGCAAAGTTGGGATTTGCTGAAGACGGCGGGCAGTCTCTGAAGAGCTGATTAGGTCTGAAAAGCTTTTATTGCAGATGCTAAAAAAAAATCTAGCTTGACTATTATTCTGGGCTGAGTTTAATGTTGACAGGGGAATAGTCTACATTACTTGTAAAATGACAACAGAAAAATTCAGGCCTGGATACTTAAATTAGTTAGGCTCTTATTGGACCTGCCCTGATAATCAGGCGTATTTTAAAGCCACAGTTATTTTCTTCATAGATATATATTTCTTTTCCTGATCAGATAAAATAGATATATTAGCACTGTGCAAATAAGATTCCACCAGGTTAAAAAACCCCCCAAAAAACCCCCCAAAATATTGATGATAATAAGAATATTCTTTCCCTAAGGCAAGTTTAGAGGAAGGTACTCTTGCTGAACAGAGAAAAGGTTGTTTATTTTTTACAACAATTTCTGGTGAATTCATATCAAATACTTTGCAACACCACTTAATGTCAAAGCTAGCTCCAAATAAATACAGATTGGCCAGTAGCACAAAACATCTAAACAGGTTGGCTCAGTTGGGAAAAGAAAGCAAGCCATTTATGCCTGATAGTTTTCTCTATCTTCTTTATTTTAAAAGTAAAATCTATCAGCCTTAGCCTGAAATAAAATACCAAGTCTCCAAAACTATTTTAAAAGCGTTCCTCTGTAGTTGTCTAACTTTTATGGCTATTGTATTCGTTAAATGCCTAAAGGTAGCCTCATTTTTAAGTTGTCATAAAAATCAAAGAAATGCAACGGTTGATTTTGAAGAACATTATCTTAACATTACTGTCATATGCATTTATGCCTGTTACAATGCTAATAAACAGAATCCCATATTCACTGATTTTGATCTCTCTCTCTCATGCATGTGCATTGTTTTCTCCACTGAAGTAGAATCGATCCCCACATCTTTCAGACATAAAGCACTCAAAACCATATAAAAGAAATCCATATAAATATGTGAGGAAATCACAAGAAGGGAATCTGGGAGTCATAAGCACTTTAGGTTTTTTATTCTGTCATTCTCATACCACCTAGAGATGGCCATTATTACCCACCCTGAAAAATAGCACGCAAGCTTATCCATGTTCAGTTTCTACATTTATCTGTTCAAGTGACAGTGACAGAAATGTTAGAAAAGGAGAGAGTTCAGAAGGGTTTGGGTTTTTTTTTAATTGAAAAAGTGAAACAACTTTGCATCAGGAAAAGCTGATTCCACAGGACTAAGAATTATTATAAATATATGTCCATCAGTTTCTGAACTATATTGTTTTCTCCAGTATCTCAGTGATATCTGACACACATTAAATGTAGGGATTATAAAACAGAGCTTATATCAGAAGGGGCAAATGCTTTACTGAGACCAAAATATCTTGTTGTAGGACAACAGATACTATTAAATAAAAGCTGCACAAACACCAAGATAAAAAAGTGGATCTCTAGCACCAATTAATATTTTTTTTTGTATCCTCAGTAACTCATTTATGTCAAAACTTCCATGGAATAGAAATTAATCTTCTTGCCCAGTTTCACTGATCCTTAACATCTTTTTCTGCAGACTTTTCTCAAAGGTCAGTATGATAAAACTGCTATGAGCAAATATGTACCCGTACAAGGGGCAGAGACAGGTCCATAGGACTATGACTAATGAACCTAATATTTTAGATTTCTACTGTGACAATCAAAAAAGAATCCCACAGTTTCAACAGTCACACACAGCCAGTTTTCCCCACTCTTCACTGGCAGATCACTCTGAAGTAACTCCACTTGTGATATGGGCAGAGTGTTTCCTTTTGAATTATTTGCTGCTAACTCCTGAGGATGAGAGCTCTTGAACCAAAATGGTGTTTCCTACCTCCCTGGTCCCAAGTTACTCCTAGGCAGAGCAACAGAGAACCTTCTCCAGCTGAGCAGCATCTGTTGAACTCTGTGAAAAGCTCAATGTAATTCAGACCCATTTGGGTGAAGGCAAGGTTTACTAACTTGGTAGTAGTACTCCAGTAGTATGTTTTTTTTATTCAGGAAGAAATGCTAGCAGAATGAGCTAATACATTTGTGCAATATACATAGCATAAACATAACCCTTGCAGGCTTTTAATACCACCCAGAAACTTCACCCACTTTGATATCAGTTTCCATTCTATAATCGCCACATTATTGTGCCTAACATGGAAGAATAAGACATTCATGAAACATGACAGTAAAAAGTCATTCACAGAGTAGAACCAAACAGTCGTAAATGCCCTCAGGCATCCCAGCCCCCAGAGGAGAGAGAAAAAATCTGGAGAAAGGAGGACTTCCCCTTGGTTGAGGAGGATTGGGTCAGAGATCACCTAGGCAACCTGGATCCTTGGAAATCCATGGGCCCCGATGGGATGCACCCATGAGTGCTGAAGGAGCTGGCATAGGTTCTTGCTGAGCCACTCTCTATCATCTTTGAAAGGTCGTGGAGGACAGGAGAGGTGCCCGAGGACTGGAGGAAGGCAAATGTCACTCCAATCTTCAAAAAGGGCAAGAAGGAGGACCTGGGAAACTACAGGCCAGTCAGCCTCACCTCCATCCCTGGAAAGGTGATGGAGCTGCTCATCCTGGAGGTCATCTCCAGGCATGTAGAGGAAAAGAAGGTTATCAGAAGCAGTCAACATGGATTCACCAAGGGAAGATCATGCTTGACCAACCTGAGAGCCTTCCATGATGGGGTGACTGGCTGGGTCGACGAAGGGAGAGGAGTGGATGTTGTTTAATTTGACTTCAGCAAGGCTTTTGACACTGTCTCCCATAACATCCTCATAGCCAAGCTAAGGAAGTGTGGGTTGGATGAGTGGACAAGAGGTGGACTGAGAACTGGCTCAACAACAGAACTCAGAGTTGTCATCAATGGGGCAGAATCTGGCTGGAGGCCAGTGACTAGTGGTGTCCCCAAGGGTCTGTACTGGGTCCAGTCCTGTTCAATATATTCATCAATGACCTGG
>VZTV01050041.1:951-24755 GCA_013400875.1 Anhinga rufa
TAAACCAATCCAGTGGCCCATTTCTTCCATATGCTACTTCTTGATGTTGCATGGTCTTGTCTCCTCCCAGCTGTAGTACAAGTCAAATCAGTTCTCCTTAGGCTCTCTGGATATTCAAATTAAAGAGGCAGGCACCTCTGGAGCACAGTTCTAAGACCCCAACTTAGGCTTGCCATCCTATAAAGGATCCTTTCTCTTCACTTACCTGAACCATCCGATTCATTCAGCCAACTGTTTCTCAATTAGACAACTTTGATTTCAAAAATGTCAGCAGTTTGAAACAGACTGCTTTAAGAGAGACAAAACTTCAAAGGGCTAAATGAAACAGAGCAGCAAACAGTGCTACTGTCCTACAACTGTATCTCCTGTGTTAGGAAAGCCGTCTATACTGCAACAGGCCTAGTGATGGTCCTTGAAAAGCTACTGTGCATTATCTGCCTAACTGGATGCACCTTTTACTGGCTGAATGAAAACAATACTGCAGTTTCTACTGCTGCCCACACTGCAGAGCTGAAGAGCGTTAGAAAGAGTACCTTTCCTCATATTATTTCAAACAGATTAATATTTCCTTGTGCTACTATAATGACTTCCTGGAAAGGAAGTGATTACTTCAGATTTAAAAACTACTTCCATAAGTAATAGTTTATGGAATTAGTGCCATCTAGTGAAGACACAGCAATGAAACAAGTAGGACTTTGCTAAGAAAGGAGTGAAATACATACAGTTTTTGTGATCCAGACCCTTAAAAATGAAGGTAAATAAAAATAACTAGACTGCAATTATTTTTATGTGCAGTCTGTTAACTTAATCAACTCAGGGAACTAGTTTTAGACTATTTTTACACAAAATGCACCTCACAATGTTTTCACCAAGAATATAATGGCATGTTCATTCAACAGCAGCCACAGAGTTACCAGACATTCTCTGCTGAACTACATGCGGCTTTTGGTGATCATGGTACATACCAAGGGCCAGCTCAAGGTAAGCAAGCTCAAAACATGCAGATTGAAAGCCAAGAGAAAGGATTGTCACAGGGTCTTTAAGCTTGTGAAATCACAAAGTAAAATTGTGAAAGCACAAGCAGAAGACTCCAAAATGCAGAAATCCTGTTGCTGTTAGGAACTGCTTTCTTTTCTAGAAATATCACAACTCTGTGTGCCACTAAATTGAGAAATTCAGGCTCCCAAATTAGTACGTATAGCTACACTTGACTTCACAGTAAAAGGCATTACAAGCCAATTAGATCTCACCAGAATCTGATGATGGTGTCTTCTGAGATGGAAGAGGCTTCTTTGTACCTTCTGTCAGGAATGGTTAGGAAAAAAAAAGTTTAAATACTATTTAATACACTGTTCAGAAGATACATGAAGGACAAATGTAAGCCTATGCCTATAGAACGAAAAGCACAAGATCAAGTCTATACAGCAAGACATTTTCCCCTTGAGAGGAATCCCTGAGTGTTCCCAAAGACAAATTTCAGTTCTATGCAGTTAACGTTTTTACATACTGAATAGCTGAATTGTTCTACTGAGGTTTAAACAAACTATATGTGGGGAAGGTGTCATGCTTGGTCATGCAGTGATACTCAGAAACAAACAAGTCAAAAGAGCAGCCACTATTTTCCCACCCACCTCCCAAAATTTGCAAAAGTGTAATAATTACCAAGTGCATCTTCTAAGCTGAAGTCGTCAAAATTGCCTGTAGAAGATGAAAGCAACAGTAAGAACACTGTTTTTTCTCACTCAAACCCCAATATTTATTACAGTCATAATCATGTCTTTGATCTATCTCGAGGTATGCTTTCTGTTTCCTGCATCAGACTAGAATATTTTAAGTCAGGTCTGAAGACAGACATTCTTCCCTATTTCTCCAGGCCACCATCTACACATGTCTCTGGAAAAAAAAGGAACAGCACTAAAAATTGTCTCTATAGAAAAGATCCAGAGAGCCAGAGCATATATTCCTACAGTCAATATAATGCACTTAGTCCTTTACTCTTGCCACTGCTATTAGATGCTTTATTAGTGCCATGCACAGTATATTCTTTCCCAGACTTCCTTCCACTGAACCACAAAATGAGGAGGGGCACAGCTCCAATTCACAAGAATTTACAAGATTCAAATGTGAAGAAGAGCCCTGGAGCACAAAGGCCGGTATGAAAGTTATATGATCGGGTAATGGATTTAATACCTTGGCATTAAAAATTAATTTTCATGGGTTTATAGGACTCATCTTTTCCCCTAACAGAGGTTAACAGTATGAAGGTGGTTAAACTATTAGCACAGATAATCTTGACCAGTCTCTTCAACCTCCTAAAAGACAGCGAAATGCAGCTGTCACCACTCTGGGCTCTCCACTCCGGGTAGATTAAGTTTCATTTTCAGCCCTTAGGAAAAGAACATTCTCTCTTGCTGTATTAGGTCAGTTACCAGAGCTACTGCTGCTTACCCAGCCAACTGCAAACACACTAACTCAATATATTCATGATACAAACTGGTTTCACAGCATGAATATAGTAGTGTGATCTCAGCAGCAGAGGCTTGCAAGACAAATGGAAAGCTATAACAACTGCTTGGAATATTTCTGATACTTCAGTGAAAGTAGGAATGATGAACTAGGAAAAAGAAAAATAAAAAGGTATGGAAGCAGGTACCAGTTATTCAAGAAAAAGACATCTAAATATACTGCTCCAGCCCCGAAGAAGCTGGGACTTTTTGTACCTCCTGAGTATCAAGCCAGCCAGAGCAGAACTTAACTCCAGTCAGAGCTACCTTAATTCAGAAGATACACATATAAAGCATTGATGTGTCTGGCTTTTCCTCAAGAATGCGCTACGGAGGAGGAATCATAACGGTCTACTGCAAAGTCTGAAGAGAGAAATAATAAAAAAAAACATAAAAAATCAAACCACAAACAGAATGTTCTTTCTGCTTACATGACAGGCCAAGTTAAGACAAGGAGAACTCAAGAGTCTAGTACCAGGAATGACAGATGCTCATATAATTGGTGATATCTTTCATCTCAACTGAGGTCAAAATTTAAATCTCTTTTCCTTCTTAGATAACTGCATTAATAATGCCATTTTTTTTCCCCAGAGAAGAAATGAGACTAAGATACATTTTTATTTTTTTAATATGGAAGCAAGGAATGACAACTGGAATAAAAAAAAAAAAATCAAAGGCAAGCTTGCAGTTTCCTGAAAACATCCTTCAAGCTAGTCTTCAGTCTGGCCAGCTGAACTGCTACAGCAGAAACTGAAATCTGAGGTCTAAGCAGCGAATCCCATACATTTGTAACATTTGTACTGAGTACCACCTTGCTCACAGCCAAGTAGGGTGGTAGCACTGCCTGGTCAGTGACAGGCCTCTTCATGGAAACAGGCAATTCATGGCTTTATTGTGGTGCATGAGCAAAGTGCATTTAGAACCTCCTGGATAAAGTCATTAGGCATAGATCTTGCATAGAAAGCAAGAAGATATTTTACCTGGTGTTTCTTACTCCAGATGGAAACCATAAACTCTTTTATATACTTAGCTCATGAAAAATTGTTTCACAGAATGCAAAATTTTTGCAGGTTGTTTATCTGAAGCCTACATCATCTTGCAATACCATCTTAAAAACATCAGTAAATGAGCATTTGCCGAGACCCAAATCTCAGTTAACTCTGAAGTTACCCCTTTGTTTAGACTGCATCAAGAAACCTCTATATTAACAGGCAAGAAAGGTCAGAACACTCAAGAGGAATTTAAACAGGTATTTGCATAGTTGTTCCTCAAACTTGAATTCTGGTTAGTTTGTTTTGTCAAGTACATACATCTCTCAGGCTACAGTCCTCCAAGGAGGAATGCCTAAGAGAGGGCCTGACCAGGCATTTGCTAGCCTAACTCTAAGAAGGCAGGCAGAAGGATCTGTTGAAGATGCATGCTCCTCAAAACACTCTACCGGAGGAGCAACCAGAGGGTGGACCACCATGTTAATACCATCTGTCTCGAGGTTAAAGATATAGCAAAGAATGTTACATTGGTGGGGGTATTTCAACAGCAGTACTTCTTTTTAGAAGGAGTGCCAGAGGAAAAAACAAGCACGTATACTCAACATTATGCTTTGGTGCAGCTGAAGTTGTACCTGAAGCAGAAAAGAGGCTATTTGAAGAGTCTTCTGCTGCCACCATGAAACTTAGTCTGAGAACTCTGAATGGTTCCAGCTGCAGTGTTTTTCCTCAAGAGGAAGAAACCAGTTTAAAAGAGTGTGCATTCTGTGACATTGCTATTTTAAGAGATTGTTTTTACACATAATCTTCATGGAGAAATAATTTAGGATGAGACTGCTGACTGCCAGTCTCACATAAGACATGCTTTGAGAGAGCAATAAACAAATTTCAGAGTTAATAAAAGAAAAATATCATTCTATATTGACTGGAATTATTCAATATTCTGCAACAACAATTCTGTTTTCCAAGCATGCAGCAAGATGTCAGGCTCTTCAAACACATTATTTTATCTCAATAATAGTAGTAGAAAATGTCAAAACCTAGCTTATGAAACTCATAACAATCATATGCACTCTGAAGTCCTGGTAGCCTCCTCTCCCAGCAAAGACTGGTCGTTTCTCCACTGTTCATGACAAACCTTCATATGTCTTCAAAGCACTTGCTTTTACAACTGTCCTTGCTCATTTTTAGTATGGGTGGGTCCAACTGAACTAGAAGTTCAATTACTTAGCTTGAAATGAGAGGCTCAGAACCAGGGATTCAGCTGGTTCCAGGGAAGAAACAACCAGACAACACAGATAAAGCTATAGAACTAGAATAAAGGTAGTAGCAGGATCCAAGAATAAAAGGTCAGCAAGAATATGCTGCACTCCCTACAGCTTTAAGAAGCCCCCAGAATAACTGAGCTTATGAGCATTTACTTAGTCTAAGCAAATATAATTGCAAATAAAGCAGACATTATATTGTGTATAAAGCACAATATAGCAGGTATTTCTATGGGTACAAGCAGATTCAAGAACGTTTCAGAAGTGTCTACAATATTTTCCTTCCATGTTCGTAGCTCATATACGAGGATCTCAAGAGGCAGATCTTCAGCAGGCTGTGCCCAGTAACATGCGTAGTTTTTTTCAGATGGGGGAAGAACAGCAGGTAATACAAAAGAGCAAACATAAGCTTTTGAAAAGCTGATGAGCTAGAGGGTATTCAAGAGAGCCAAGTAACGATGCAAATAGGCGTCCTCTGCAAAGACCCATCACTGCCCTCAGATACATATTGCTATGGTATTAGTCATATTTACATTCCACTGCAGAAGCCAACGTGAGCTTTGGAAAGTTTCTCTGTTAGTCATGTGTATGGCAACACACCAAGAAAGGAGACTTGTGATGAATCACCACAAATATAACTTTCTGACTTGAGCAACAGACTGCTTGAATTTTGTTTTTCTAAAAATGCTGGTGCTCTTGTCCCCCACTGCCTCCCTCCCATCCCCAGTGCCCTGTGCATCACAGGGTGCCACAGAGCCTGCATGCTGCAGCTGGTCCTCTAGTTGTAGGCCTACAGACCAGGTGACAGTGGTCAGCTTGTCCTTGGTCCCACCGCTGGACGTTACCTGCCACTCCATCAGTGGCTGACTAACTTACTATCATAGAATATCTTAAGTTGGAACGGACCTATAGTCCAACTCCCTGCTACTCGCAAGACTACGTAATACTAAACTACATGACTAAGAGCATTGCCCAAATGGCTCCTTGAACTCTGGCAGGCTTGGTGCCATGAAGACTTCCCTGGGGAGCCCGTGACAGTGACTGACCACTCTCTCAGTGAAAAGCCTTTTCCTAATGTCCAGTCTGAACTTCCGCTGATGCAGCTTCACTCCATTTCCTTGTGTCCTATCGCTGGTCACCAGAGAGAAGATCAGCACCTCCCCCTCTGCTGCCCCCCTTGAGGAAGCTGTGGACTGCGGTGAGGTCACCCCTCAGCCTTCTCCTCTCCAAGCTGAACAAACCAAGTGACCAGCTGCTCCTTGTAAGTCTTGCCCTCAAGGCCTTTCACCATCTTGGTTGCCTGCCTCTGGACACACTCTAATAGTTTCATAGAATCATTTAGGTTGGAAAAGACCTTTAAGATCATCAAGTCCAACCATTTTATGCCCTTATATTGAGGTGCCCAAAACTGCACACAGTATTCAAGGTGAGGCTGCACCAGCGCAGAGTACTGGGGGACAATCACCTCCCTCGACCAGATAGCTGTGCTGTGCTTGATGCACCCCAGGCCATGGTTGGCCCTTTTAGCTGCCAGGGCACACTGTTGACTCATGTTCAACCTGCCATCAACCCAAACCCCCACATCTCTTTCTGCAGGGCTGCTCTCCAGCCTCTCATGCCCCAATTTGTACGTATAACCAGGATTATCCCATCCCAGGTGCAGAATCCGGCACTTGTTCTTGTTAAATTTCATACGGTTGGTGATTGCCCAACTTGTGTCTGTCCTGCTGCCTAGCCACTCTTTCACTAAATCTGCAAAAATCTTGAGCTCAAGGAGGCCTCTCATCTCTGTAGAGTTTACATGAGGTTTGGCAGCCCTCTTGGGGGATGAGGATGCTGGCAAAAAGCAGCTTCTCCAAATTCCAGCAGGAAAACTGGATTTTATACTCCCATGTCTTGTATTCCTTCCCCTTGGGGGACTGAAAACAGGATGAGCAGAAATATTCAACATCTAACCATAACAGAATGTACAGAAAATACAGGAAGGTCAACGCATTGAAACTTTTTCATGAAACAGTTTAAATAACAGAGCAAAGCGATCACATCCCTTACAACTGCTTTTTAAGCTTACCAGCACTTGATTCCAATCCAGGTTTTGCCACACCAGTATTAGCTACCTACAATAAAAGACTCCTACTGCTCACCTCACGTTCTGACAGTTATTTTCCAACATGTCCAAGAGGAGCATTTTAATCACAAAAAGCCTCGGAGAAAGGTGACTTGGTTCTCCATACTTTGCTGTAAGAACTGCCTTTGTAAAGTTTAAAACGGAGAACCTGGAACATGAAAACCACTCACTGCGGGTGGAGGAACGTACTTAAAACTGTACTCCTCTCAGCCAGGGCAGAGGTTTGCAGGCAAGATCCCTCTGCATCAGGCAACACAGATGGGATGTTTACTCCCACTGCCAAGCAGCAGTTTATAATTAGCCCTGCCTGGAGTCTCATGAAATTAAATCCCACACAGTTGGTTTCAAACCCTGTTCCTCCTATAAGCACCTACCTATCAATGCTGCTTTTCAAGTTTAGTTTCTCTGCAGAGCAAGAGAAAACAAAAAGCTTTACATAAAGTTCTGTTCAGAAGAATGAAGCTCCTTCCTACCTAAAATAAATATGGCCCTAACACAAATAACAACTGTAAATCAGCCAAAAAACACAGATAATTTTTTACATCTGGGGAAGTCTGCTTTCTGCACATCTGGAGCATTCACTAATGTATCTGATGGGAATAAAGTCAGCTAAGCCTCCGCTGCAACCAATAAAAAGATTTATTTCCTCTTCAAAAAGATGCGTAAGACTACCCTAATAAATATCATATTTATTTTTTACACTGATCCAAAAGCTATTTCCCTGAAAATTATTTTATTTGCGCCAATCTTGAAAATACCATACAGAAAAAGTTAGGCTGTTATGTGGCCTAATCTTTTCCTGATCTAACTGCTAGAAAATAGCTTTTAGACTCATCTGATTTATTTTAATATTTAAATTACTAAGTATTCTTTACACCCAAAAATGGCAATTTAATATTTTAAATAAACACAGAAAAAAGCCTACAAGGTCACATTTTGACTCAAAACTATTTACTTAAATAACTGTAGTCATGTGAAGGACTTTTAACAGAACACAGTAAAACAAGCCATTCACTGGAGAACAAAACCCCATATTTTGAAGCACAGTTTGGGGAATTCTGCTTGTCTAAAAGTCTCCAATGCACTGGGCAACTTTTTTTGCCCCTTTGAGTGGTAGAAAGTAGGAAAACAGAATGGAGCTCTAAACATTGGCTATAAGCAGAGTTTTCTGGGGAGGATTTGATGTAGGAATAAGAGGACAGAATGAACAGCTCTAAATCAGCAGAAAGCATATAGAAGAACCGAGTCAACCATGAAGCTAGATAATTAACATGATGGCAACAGTCCTGCCAAATGCTGAGCTGCTTATCCAGAAATGAGAAAGCATAAGAGAGAACTATGCAATAGTTACAAAAGGTCTAAGAACTCCTGTGTGTCCCTTCAATCAAGTAGTGAAGATAAAAGCAAATATTTGGCATCTTAATCACAACCTGCCCAGTGACAAGTTGTATACCATAGTCTGGTTGTTTTCTTACAGTTTGTCATTCTGTGTCCTGGTTTCAGCTGGGATAGAGTTAATTTTCTCCACAGTAGTAGCTAGTATGGGGCTGTGTTTTGGATTTGNTTTCCTGGAGATGGCTGAGCACCTGCCTGCCCATGGGAAGCAGTGAATGAATGCCTGGTTTTGCTTTGCTTGCGTGCGTGGCTCTTTCTTTCCCTATTAAACTGTCTTTATCTCAACCCATGAGTTTCCTCACTTTTACTCTTCCGATTCTCTCCCCATCCCACCAGGGGGGAGTGAGCGAGCGGCTGCGTGGTGCTTAGTTGCTGAGTGGGGCTAAACTACAACATTCTGCATATCCATAATGAATGTGACCACTTTCCCGCCAAGCAATGGTTTGGACACTTGGTGATTCTCTTCTGGTTACAACCCTCGCTGGCAAACGAACATCAAACATCAAATAGCAGAGCCACAGGTCCCAGATCTCCTCCTTAAACTTAAAAGAGCTTCCAAAGCACTGTCACTAGCAGCAGCTTGGAAAGAGCTAAAGTATTTTCCATGGTTCGGAAGAGTTTCTTGCAGAGAGTACCTCCCTGACATATTCAAAATAATATTCAAAACCCAGCTGACCATGGTCCTGGTCAACTTGCAGTGGCTGACCCTGCTGGAGCAGGGGGTGGGACTGGAAGGTCTCCAGAGGTGTCCTCCAGCCTCAGCACCCTGTGGTTCTGTGACTTGGGCCAGTACTAGTCACTGGGCTAAATTCCTTGTGCTACAAAACTCATATAACTGCAGATAAAATAAATCACTCTGACCCTCTGCAATTCTTCTTACAGATGTGAACTGAAATACATTGCTCTGTCTCATTAAGTTTGTAAGCGGAAACCTAAGCTACATTACAAAGGCTGTTAGAAGAACATTTGGGTGACAGAAGCATGGCACTTGCATCAAGAAATGACAAGTTTAGGGGCACTTGGATAGGAAGCAGGAAGAGAAAAAAGGGTTTTGCAAAAAGCGTGGGGTTTTTTCCTGAATCAAAAAGTATGGGAAAATTTTGAAAAATGGGGTGCTTTAGTAAAAATGCTGAATCCAGATGGCAACAAATAAAAAGATATCAGAGATATTTACTTGATTTTTACTCATTTCTTCTTATCTGTAACTTCAGGATGGCTTGACCATGTTTCAAGACTGCAAATGCCATATACTATGCTTACTGCTATTTCACCTAAGTACTTGACCTTACCAAGCATAACTGCATTACTGAAATAAATGTTTTAATAAAATATTTTCTAAAAAGCAAATGCTAAGCTTCCTCTCATATAAATTCAGGGACTAAAGCAAATTACAACCAGCAGACAGAAGCATAGTCTTGTCTACATTCAAGTGCAGCATACTCTTGACAAAGGCTGCAGGTGTTCGATTAAATATTGCCTAGCCTTACATTATTTAAAGCCTGCATGTTGGTACTTGTACCTGGAAGAGCTAGGCACTGAAATTTTCAACCTTCTAGGTAACTGCTCTTGTGTTCTCGGTACTGTTCCTCATAGCAGCCCTAAATCATAGAGGCGTCACCCTATGCATTAAGGATGAAATTACTTTATGCCAGCAGTGTGGGTCCCCAGCTGTGCAGTGTCACCTGGGGCCACAGCTGCCACTGCCTTCTTTTGCTTCAACACAGCACCTACGGAAGCCAGCCCTGTCCTTCTGTCTGTGGGGAAGGCAAGGAGCACTCCCTGCCTCTCTTCCCAAGTCTCAGGTGCCGGCACAATCACCATTCTCCCAGGAATGGTCTCATGGAACAAGCATAAGGGTCTGAGACACCTCTGCTCTCCATCATTGCCTCTTCAGAAACCTGTGCCAAGGCTGGACTAGGAACTTTAAAGCAGTATTGGAAAAGCCAATGATCACCAAGATCAAGCAGGCAGTGTGCACCTACTTTGCATTTAGTCACTTTTGAAATTCTGTCCTGGCATAAGGAATATCAGTAATTAATTTTTTATAAGCCTAAGAAACCCAATTCCTTTAAGTACATGTTGCTCACAGTCTAGAGCTTCAGTTTAAGCTGCTTCATAGACAGGACTTTAAGCTATCACAAAGCTGACAAGCCTTGCAGCTGCTACTCACATAGCCTAAATTTCCATAACCAGGTGCATTCTTACCACAAGGCTTACATTTACTCCTTATGAAAGTTCCCTTCCCTAACTATTACATTAATCAGTCTTTATAGTACGCAAATGTATTAACTTCATTAATATATATTAGTTCACATTATACATTGCAGTGTAGTGAGGCAGTGAATTTTACTGAGGACTTACTTAAGCATGAACAATACCAAAAAGAAACCAAAGGACAGCCTGGCCCTGTAAATAATGTCTTTGTTTCTTGGAAGCTTAGAGCTGTCCATGAAGGATAAAAGACACCCCTGGGCAACCAAGATGGTGGCACAGCATCCTAGCCCCTCTAACACCTCTTTGAAACCCTCCCAGGGTCGGCTGGCATCATAGATAAGTAACTATAGCAAGACTGACTCCAGGGATGTCTGCATCAATAGACAAGCAAGACAGCAAGAATGTTGCAGAAATATAGTTACTTTGCAAAGTTTTACTATGATTAGTAATCAGTAGTGTGGGTGTTAGTCATTAGTCAAATCATGTTGTACCTGAACATTTTAAGGGTGTAAGAACCCTGTGTAAAACCATATTCAGGGTGCCCCAATTTGGCTTGGACACCTCATGCATGTCAATAAATATTTACCCTGGTAATTCTAAATTTTGGTCCTAGCTTCTCGCTAGCAGACATCTAGTAATAGCAATAGCTTCAGCAGTTCTTGGCAAGAACCTTTCTGCAGTTGACCAACATCTGTGAAATCTCTTGCTCTGTAGCACGTACTACTTCAAAACAGCAGGCATATCACAAGCAGTCAAAACTATATACTTTGGAGAAATCTGTGGAGCAATATGCACACTGATGGCACTGAGATGGACACCAGAGGAGATGGTGGGGCTGGGAAGGGGTGTGCATTCAAGGCCCCTTGAACACTCAGTCTTCTCACATTCATTAGCAGATTCGTGAACATTAAGTCTCACTGTTATCCCAGTCAACCCAAATCAAGGCCAGCACTAAAAATTAACAGTTAAATACACTGGAAAGACTACAATAGTGGTTAATCAAAAGATTAGTCTCAAATTTAAGAAGCCTGTTTTATCCATGCAGGTTGCAAACTCTTCAGTATTGTATAATTTAATAAATTAATCTCTTGAATGTAGTTACTCTTGAAAGTAACTACAACTGGCACCAAATAACCTAATGCTATTTTATTGCCAGAAGTTTATCTATACTCCTATTCAGATAATAACATTCTAAACTCTCTTTGCACTGAAAACCTCTATATGCATCTGTACAGTTCAATACCCTGCCCTGTGCAGAGAAAGGGAGAAGTGATTTCAGGGTAATTGTCTGATCTTTTGAGCCATGGCATCGAGTTGCACGCTTTTTCCACTCAGCCCAATATTCAGTAAAACACTTTACACAGAGATAAACAGATGATAGACTGGCGGCTTCCCTCCCCACCAAACGGTCAGGAATCACCAGTATTTTGTTTTTTCTGCATCCTTATTTGCTCATACTCTGCACCTCTGGTAGCCTCTTGGATTGGGGCAAGGAGAAATAAGGAAAAGTGGTCCCAGATGGGGCTCGGAGGAAAAGGGAAGCACAGCAGCAAGGCTCAGCTTCAGAAAGGTTAGGGAGGTCTGCACTAGATGAAAGACAGTATAACTTTAGCACAAGGTAGAAGGAAGTATTGAGAAACCAAGATTTGTGATCTGGCAGCCAGTGAAGTAAAAGCCCCCAAAATTCAACAGTTAGAGTGGCAAATAATCCTCACTCTGATCTAGGAAAAAGAATTTAAATTATAACTTATGATGAACAAGTAAATGGAATCTGGCCTTCCATTTAGAAACTCCTTCTTTAAAAGAAAATTTAGTTGCAATATACACAGAACTAAGTCAAGAAGACTCTTATCTTTACAGCAGTACACTGAAATGATGGCTTGTAGTAAGCAGAACTGTTTTAAGTCTGTTGGGACTTGTAAGCTGACAATTTCATTTCACAGCCTGTTTCTTTTACCTTCCTCACCAGATGTCTTACCAGTTCAAAACAATTTGTATACAAATAGCAAAATTCAAACAAAATACCTGCAATCTAGCCAGAAACATTAACTGAACAGTAAAACTGACTTTGCTTTTCTAGACTCTTTTTCTTCATGGCTTGTTCAGCTGTGGCTAAAAAGATTTTTCAGTCTTTTCAGTCTGCATACTTAAAAATATCTACTACAGCTTTTGCTAAAAGAAAGAAGAGGAAGACTTTGGGTTTTACAATGAAGGTTTCCCATGGGGAAGGTGGGGGTAGAGGAAACAAGACCCAGTACAGTGGTTTGCAATGATTCAACTCATATTTTAATCCAGTGCTCTGAGACTGAATCAGTTCCAGCACTAGCCAACTCATTATGTAACAAAACCTATTGTTCTACTCAAACTTCAAATGTTGACATGTTTCAGTAGCACCAGTGACACTTTTCTTCCTGCAAGTATTTATTATTAAAGGATTAATTGAGACAGAGTTGCATTAAGTGATAATTCAGTGAGCCAGTATTTCACAGTTTGTGCTCCACTGCACCACACCACCATTGGTTCGGAAACGTGCAAGTTAGCTTCAGCCACAGGACGTGATGTGACAGCAGCCTGCTTCTCTGGGCCATGGGGAACTCTGGAGGAGAAGGCTTGTTTTTTCTACTTCAACTAACTTTGTATCATGTAAAATTACTACCTAAACAAATATTTCTGAAGGACAGCCATGCACACAAAGATACTGCATGCACCCAGGTCAACGTGACTAGTTTTAGTTGCCCAAGCCAGACATAAAAAAAATAAATAGATTAGTTGCAATCCAACTAATTCTAACAATCTGACAGCCACAGATGAAGGTTTATTTTTTGTTTCTCGTAAATTTTTTATTTTTACTTCCCAGCCTTCATTACTGTTACTTGAACAAGATAAACCTTCCCTTTTGTACCAAGGCTATGTTCTTAGTCGTTCCAATGTGTCCATATGCTCAGCAAAACATCTGGAATACATTCACAGTGAAACCGTAAGCATTTCTAGTTCAAGTGCATCTTGTGAAAGTACTTCTATTCTGCCATATTTAGACAAAAACTTTCATCAAGAATTCTCCATTTCCACCCTAAGAAAGAGTTTTACCATCTCCTCTTGGATTCTGTGTCACCTTCTAACGCAAACTGTATTTTATATTCTAGTGTTATCACTTTAAGGCAGCCATTACACATGCCAGCCTTTAGTCTGCACTATAAATTTACTCATTTGGTAGAACACCACAGGAAAGCAACAGGATTGGATGGAAAAAATGCCCTCAGGACAGGTAAGAATTGCAAGTTGAAGGGAGCCATGCCTGGGTATAGCACTGGCAGTGGAGAGAATGACAAAGACGCACTGGCAGCACCCAAGGGAGAGGAGTAGAAGCAGCAGTGGGCAGAGAAGAGGAAGGAGGAGAGAATGAGAGAGGTCTGGATGCAGAGGAGTTGTCAGCTCGCTACAGCCACAAGCTTCAGAATCACAGCTCTTGCCTGAAGTTTTGGAAGGGAAAAGGTCCACATCTCTGCTTATCACAGTAAAGAGCTGGTCTTTACAGAAGACCAAAACAGCAAAAAGGCAAGCTGGAAGCTTTTTGTGAAAAGGGGTGGGGGGAACAATGTCATAAATCAGATTGCAAACTTGCTGGCTAAGACAAGCAGGGACAGCTCTGATCCAAAGAAGCGATGTCTGTTTTGCAATGTTTGGGGAGGGAGAGGGCAGGGAGCAGTTGGAGTAACTACTGAATTCAGGATTCAATTGCAAGATGCCTGGCATCCAGGATGCACTGAGAAACACAGAGGCAGGCAGAGATTTCTGGCATCAAAGAGGGAGAATACAGACAGGCATGGATAGCTGGAGGCGAGGGAAGAAACAGAAGATCGAAAGATAAAGACAAATATAGAAAAAGATAGCCTTATCCAAAAGCTTTCCACAGGGCTTCCCCAAACCTTTCCCCTAAACCTTATCCTGAAACTTCTTGTTTCTAAATTTAACAAGGACTTGTGTGCCTCCAGAGCTGCCTGTTTTGTCCAACAATAGTATCAGCTCTAAAAAAACCTGTATCCTGCCCAACACATTTGCCTCTTATTTTTAATTCATCACATCACTCCACTACTACTATCACCACTAGCCCCTTCCCTCTCCACAGAGGTTCAATATTTTCCTCCAAATCGTAGGGAAGAAACAAGTGGTGGTAAAATGTAAGTATAAACAAACACTGTTACTCCGGGTTTTTTTCCAGATCTAAAAGGTTTAGAGTGTAGTATTTTTGTGGCAGTAATAAAAACAGCAATACTGCCAATATTGCAAAGTAGAACCAGACTTGCAGAATTGGCTGTCTGTCCTGGAAATATCAGAGATTAACATTTACCTGATGAAAGAACAACTGCTATCCTAAAAACAAAGTTTGATTTTACCTAGATTAAGATGCTTCAGCTCAAACTAAAATCAGCTTTGCAGATACTTTACACATATCAAGAAATTAATACAATTTCTTGTGAAAATTTTCATAGAAACAAGAGATCCAATGGAAGTTTTACAGGACTCAAGCTATGAGGAAAGTAAAGCAGAATTAACATTTACAGTTAATTAACAGTTACCTCAGTCAACAGGTGGGGGTTTTTTACAAGTACAGTTAAAGATGCCATTTCTTAGATGTTTATAGTATGTGGACTCTTCACAGGTGACTGAAATCTGTATAGAGGAAACCAACTACATTTGTTATATAGTCAATGATGTTGTGTGATGAGACCTGACTTAAAAAGTAAATGTTTTCTTTTAAAATGATCCTTTTCCCAAAACATGTTAGAATGATTCCTGCGTTTGATGTGTTAAATATGTATTTTAAAGGAACTGTTCTGTATTTAGAAAAACTGTTCTAAATTTAGAAAAACTATTGTAAACAGGCATTACGCCATGAAGACCTAAGTTCTTGGGCTGTCACAGGAATTTGCCTTCTAAAGTTTTTTAATTCTTCATAGAAAATCTTCTAGATACTATTCTTCTGAGCTCCCCAGTCACATCAAATGCAGAGACTAAACCAACTGAAAAGGAGTTTGTGATGATTATCACTGCAATAATTTTTATTTTCCACATGTGAAAAATGTGCTTTCCTGCAGCACGCAGGGAAATATTTCCCAGACTAAAATTTGCAAGCATATAGAGAAAGCAAGACGTTTTTATTTTTTCCATGAAAAAGCAAACGAAAACTAGTTTTTATGATACCAAGCAATGTTTGAAACATGAGCTTTTGCACTATTGATCCCAAATCTGAAAAAAGCTGACTCAGCACTGTTGTTGCCACTATGTCCTTTTGCAAGGTGGTACAGAGACCTCCGGCGGCAACCGATAAGATACAGACAGGGAAAGGGCAAGACATGCAAGCTGCAATGCCCTTTCTCTGTATTGGGAAAAACTTGCAGGGCCTGGGTAGCAGAGGCTGATAACATGGTGGGATCCCTGTTGACCAAGGAATAAGCTACGAAGTACCATGCTGGAGGCAGCATGCCATAGGATTCACAGCAAGGCCAGGGATAATACCAAGATTCCGGCAGTATGGTAAATCTTGGAGAAAAATGCCTGGAAAGAATGGGAATTCTGCATGCCCCTGTCCTAGATCCTGGGACTTACTGATGCCCCTGAATGGAAAAGGAGAGGGTACGACCAGGTCAAACAGAAGGGCCTTCAGAGATGCAGCATTGCCAGCTGAAGAGTTGTGAGCACAGGGCAGGTTCAAGCCCTGCCTTCTGCCCCAGCCTCCAGATTGCATACTGTTCTGACAACCCATCTGAATTCACTGCCCTCGGGGGGACCTGCTGCTAACCTGGCAGCAGGTGCAGATAACCAAATTTATTGGACTGTCTGGGTAGGTGGCCAGGTACCACCTGGCCTCACCTACACCGTGCCCTAATGGATATTGGTGCTCAATGCACCTTATTGCCCTTGTGTAGCAGCGATGAATGAGTAGTTATTCACAGAGTAAGAGAAGACGACACATGTCTACCCCTAGTGGAAGGGAGCCTCTGTTTGACAGATGAGATTGGTGGCCCCTACTGTCCCTGCCCTCCTTGGGCTTGACTTTCTTGACCACTGTAGATGGACAGATGAGACAGGAAGGCACTGGGCTTTTGGTATAGACACTGTGCTTTGCATGGGAGGGAACTACGTACAGCACTCTTACTGACCCCAACAATGTCACATGCACTCAGATAGACCCAGTTGTTCTCCCCTTAGCAACCCAAATAATTTGCTGAAAGAGGTATTGAACTGATTAAGGGGCCGCTAGTGAGATTTAAAAAGTAATTAGTAACCGATTCCCTGGAAAAACAAGGGGAGAGAGGGCTTTGAAACACATTTACCTTACATTAGTACTGTTCAGCCTGTCCAGAAGCATACTGGAGAATGGCAGTTAATGACAGACATCAGAGCTTTGAATGATGCAGCTGCTGCACTAGCAGCTGTAGTTCCAGGCATGCTGCAGCTCTTGCATGAGCCAGAAGCCAAAGAATATACCTGGTATGTTACAACTGATGTTGCAAACGCATTCTTTTCAATCCCTCTGGCTGAAGAAGCAAGACCTCAATTGCCATCACCTGCAATGGTGTTAAGTATGTCTGGAGCTGGCTGTTGCAAGGGGTGGAAACACTGCCCTACCATTTGCTGTGGCATCCTCCACAAAACCTTAAAGCAACATACCTCCAAAGAATTCTACTGCATTGATGATGTATTGATTAGAAGAAAAACTCTCAAAGAAGTACTAAGTAATGGGCAACTGGTAATCTTTATCTTTCCCAACTTTAACTGATTAGTCCATGGCCAGCAAATCAACAATATAAGGAAGACTGAACTCCTCTGGCTATAAAATGTCCCAGCATATGATGAGTTATATGCTGAAAATAACCAATGGAGTTTGTTTACTGACGGATCCTGTAAAATCACAACAGGAAACGGGGCTCCAAGCAGCTTGGAGCTGCTCCACAGGAGAGGCTGTCGCCTGCAAAGGGATAAGAGGCTGCCATCAGTTTGCAGAAGTCCTGGCCTTCTGAGTCACCTTGGAACATGCTCAGGAGCATCAGTGGCCCTGGGTATACACAGACTCCTGAGAGATCACTAATGTGGTGCAGAAATGGCTCAAAGATTGGAATCATGATAATCATCAGCACTGAGGAAAACCTTTCAGCAGCAGAAGAATGGAAAGTAATAAAACAGCTACTCAGAGAAACATCTACTTGAAAGCATGGTGTTAACGTGCATATCTGAAATTCAAAGGCAATTTGAGAAACATAATAACCAGGCTGACCGGTTAGCTCAACTTGCCAGCATAGATTTAGGGTGTGAGCACAAAGGAAAGCTATTTTTAGCCAGCTAGGTCCACAAAACTGCTGCTCATGTGCTGGGGCAGAGCACACAGCTTAGACTTGTCTCAGGAAGCCATAGTGCAACCAGCTAGGCAGTGTGAGATCTGTGGAATAATATGACACACATGGAAAGTATGAATGATGAACCAGTATGTGCAATGGGAGAAAGGGAAGTTTGGTGAAGCCTGACGAGTAGATCAGCCCCCTTCTCTCCAACAACATTGGCAGGTGCTGTGTCCTCACAGTGGCAAAGCTAGCATTGGGTTGCGTGAAGCTTTTCTACTTGGAAAGAAAATGTAGGCAGCACCTTTGATGGAACAAACTAACTTATTTGTTGGCATGATAAAATGCAGCCTTGACTAGACTCAGATAGCAGTAGTCATTTCAAAACCACAGCTGTCCAAGAATGAGGGGAAGATTGTGGAGCAGAGCAGGTGTATCATATTCCCTCTAATCCACAGGCATCTGGAAAGGTAGAACGGTACAATGGCTTACTTGAAACTGCACTCCAGGGAAAGGAAGTCTCACCTCTATGAAACTGGGGGCAGCTAGTCAACATAAAAGTAGGAACCTGTCATAGCAGTCCTGCAGAAAACCATATAACCCAAGTTCACCTGGGTGACAAAGTACCAGCCAGCCCTGAGGACACCAGAATTGAGACACAAGTTCATGTCCATCCTCCTGCAGCAACTGAAATCCCTAAGCAAGTAGACCTTATCACTTGAGGATCAAGAATTACCTACTAGGTAGCTTTTGGAAAAGTGATAATGAAATGAAATATGTGCTGTTACATATGATAAATAATCTTATTTTACTTCATAAACTGTGACATGTGCTTTGGAGACACAAGACATATGTCTTTGCAGATAAGATATATGTCCAAACAGTTCCTAGGTACATGTTGCTCAAGAATGTACGGGGCATGAAATGGGCAGGGTTTCAGCAGCAAAGGGCCACAGGGTGCCCTGTCTGGGAAAAGGCGTGAACTGTCCCGTGCCGCTTACAAGTCACAGCACGTTGGCACTGACACCAATAGTGTGCACCAAACCTTCAGCTGGTCAGAGTGGCAGAGTATTCCTGCTTGAAGACACATATGAAAAAGCATCAGCCAGCAGGGACAGGAGGTACATGAGGAGGCGGTCTGAGAGACTCGCAGAGGAAGAGACTGCAGAAGGGACATGAGGCTGGAGATGTGCTCTGGGCAGGAGAGGTTCCATGCCGACAGGGTGCATCCCTGAGGGACTGCAGGTATGGGCCACTCACACCAGGGCCACCCACACCAGGGCAGGGACAGCCCTGAGGGACCGTAAGCGACCCTCACTAGGGCAGGGACACTGAGAAGCAAAGAAGAACAGAGGAAAATCAGCAGGAAACGAGGAAGAGCAGCAGAAAGAAACCATTAGGCACACGACCTTCCTGCTCTGCCTGTCACCTCACCAAAGGAGTAGGGAATGGGCTGAGCGCAACCTGCAGCAAAACCCAGGAAAGCCGAGATGGGCTGGGTAGGGATGTTTGACTTAAGTTTAAAGTAGGGAAGGGGGAAGGCCGTAGGGGTTTGATTTTCTTTCTCTCGATTCCCAAATCCATGATTAGAAGTTCATGTTAAGTGACAGTAGTAAAAGTTCCCGAAGTTGAGACTGTTTTGCTCATATCATTCTCTCAAAACACTTCTACTAGACTCCAAAGAGTAGGTTCCTGTGTCAGAGCATGGAAAGGCAGTTTGCCTAAATAAAGAGGCTTGCCCCGGCAAGATTATCTTAACTGATGAAGATTACTATTATTACTGCATTTCACTAATACAGCTGTCGCCTGATGACATACAAGTTGATTGCAGTGCGAGGTCCAAGACAGAAAGAGTTAAAGCAGAGTCCTTTCTCAAGTGCAGGCGACCCCCATCACATACACCAGAGTAACATCAGGAAAATATTGAAATTGGTCTTGGCTGGATGGCAGTAGGCTGAGTGAGTCATGCTTAACTCTTGCCAAGTTAAATCACTGTAACTACGGAAAGCTTAAGAATTGTTGCAGTCATGTCATTTTGATGTAGCATGCAGTGGCCATTTTATATAAATAACAACATATTAAAAACCCCCTCTTACCCATTTCAAATTAGAGGAAACACAAAAATGGAGAAACACGTGCTGTACTTTTCAAGTTCATGCTGCCATGTATGCACGCTAGCACCGCTACTAAAATTGTTCAACTGAAAGAAAGTTGCGTGGTTGGTTTTGGTTTTTTGTTCGGGGCTTTTTTTTTTTAAATCTGGTTTAAGAGGCAAACAACTCCAGAGCCCACAAAGCAGAAATCAGTCTCTAGGAGTCCCTGCGCCACCTCCCTGTCCCAGCTGAAAGCTCCATCTACTGCATTACAGACAGGCTCATTTCACCCTCTTTCTCCGACTAGTCATTTTTCTCAATACTGACTTGCCTCAACATGAAGTCGGGGCACAAGAGTTTCCTTCCCTTTGCTCATAGCCCTGTAATTACGGCAGTGTCATGAATAACGGATCTTCGCTTGTAATTCACCTTAGGCTACTGATCTTACAACATAGATACCTCAGCTTCCAGCGTGTATTTTGCTCACCTCTCAGTGTTCACTAACACAACTGTTTCTTGTGGCAACTGTGTTTCAGTCAACAAGCTCTAGTCAATTCTTGCAAAGGATACTTAAAGCATGTATGTTCCTGAGTCCAAACTCGAGATCCTCAGTAATAAGACAGCTTTCCATGCCTTGATCTTTCTACAGTAGATAAGGGAAACTTTTGAGCCTTGTGTTTGCGTGCAGCAGTTTTCTGCTGCTCATCATGTAAGGGTTTTTTTTGTTGTTGTTTAATTCTCCTTCTGCTGTGCTCTTCATACAAATTGTACAGAAGATCTGCTGCCTAATACTTTTTTTGTTGTATTTTGAAAACCAGATGCCTAAGATTAGACGCTGGGCTAAACTGGTGGTTTTGCATATGTAAAATGCCTGAGCTGGTCTCACACATCACAGCCAGCCAAAGCAGGAAGCCTCCTACCCCCACCTCATTTCCATTCTCTGATGCTCATCCCTGCCACTCCCCTATGCTTGTTCTGACACCCGTCAAACACTCTGCAGAGCAAACTCAATGCACCAGATTAGTCACTTGCTGAATTATCAAGCTGAATCATCTCAGTACAGGCCCCAATGGGCACCAGACCAAACACAGGAAAGAGATGGAAAGATCCCACTCCTTAGCAGGGGCAAGCTGTTAAGACTGCCTATAGCAACCAATGACATAAAAACTCACATTCGACCGTCCCCTAGATCCAGCCCCAATGATATCTAAATTCCAGCTTTGCCTGACTTGCAGAGCTCATACTTGGCAAATGAGACAACACCTGAATACCAGTTCTGAGGATAAAACTGCAAGCTCTTTTTCTAAGCAAGCTCAAATAATGAAATCCACCCTTGCTTAATAATACATTCAAATCCTCATGCTATGTTGAATATTGTTTTAACATTAACAGCTTTCACATGCCTAAAATGGATAATCCCTAAGAAGTTCTCAGTCCTGAGGCACAGACTGGTCCTCTTGAATCATGAAAGCAAGCAGTCCCGGTAAAACCAGCCACCTCCAAACCGTCGCACAACAGCTGAACTGCCTATAATGTAAGATCCTTAACTTGTTATAGCAGTTCTGCAAATTCAGACTACAGATAGCCTACCAACAGTGAAATTAAAATTTTCACAAGTATGTAATTCAGATTTTGTCTTCATTTTACTTTACGACTGCACCACCACCAATCTGAAATTCCCCTGAAGGGCCCCACCCTCCCCAGGCTGACATTCTCAACAGTTCTCGAATTCTTACGCATTTTGTTTAAGGAAGAAGTGTCCAAACTGATTTTTTTATAGCCTGTCTACTTGGCTCGTACTATTCCCATTAACCAGTACCCAGATAAATTAACCAGCTTTTTTAGAGCAATCTGTTAAAAATGTAGCATCATTTTCCTCAGAATTCAAAACAAAACCCCTGAAGGCAGTTTTTGTGCACCTTCCCTCTGGTGAAGCAGGAACCGGACTGACTCTCTCCACCTCCAAACTTCTTGGCAGAAAGTTTAGAAAGACTATTTTTGAGTGACTCCAAATACTTCCACATCTTAAGATCTTGCTGTCCATGACCGTGAGGGCTGTTTGCAGACATAGAGGAGAAAGTTCTCCACAGAAGTAGTAAGACTGTTGGAAAAGTCACTTTCTAGCTCAAACAGAATCCAATATATAGCATGGGAGCAAGGCTTGCTAAAGCCTTAGGCTGCAAGCTGTGAACCTTCACTTAGATAGGCTGACCATATACTGAACTTTTACTTGGCTACATGAAGGAAGGCCCTGAAATCAGTGCAAACCAGACAGATAAGGTAGCCACATCCATCAGCAGAAACTGCATCCATTAAGATAGAAAAGGAATGTCCTGCCTGGAGACAGAGAAAGGATCCAATAAGGAACAAGAAGACCCCAGACCCAAATATTGCTACTGGACCAAACCGTTGTGTGAGGGGAGGGGAACTTAGATTGTAAGGGTATAATTGCCCAGAGATTTCTTTATTTGGGGTTCCTCTCCAGAGGCACCCAGCTCGAGCTGTTCTTTACTGCTGTACCACTCAATAAATTCATATGGTGTATGTCGTGTCAGAGGCTCTGCTCCAGGGAAACCTAGGATTGAGGCTGACAGGAAAGAAAGCACCAGAGAGTGAGTGTGTGTGAGCAAGGAGTCAAAAAGAGGCACCCGTTGGCTCAGTGGAGCTGCCCGCTATGAAGGGACTCCAGTCCTAGCAGTTAAAGTCTCGGGTGGTGTGTGTTCGACTCCCAGAATGGTGTGTGAATGCTCGGGCTGTGGCTTGTCTTTTAACAAAGATGTTATCTAAATGTTAGCAGCCTGAATCATCTGTCAATTTTAAAGATGGTTACTGTAAAATTGTACTATTTTTCTATGAGCTCAGCTTTGCTAACTTAGCAGTTAAAACTGCAATAAAGCCGCAGCAGAAGAATTTAATTCAATCAGGTTTGATGCCAAACTGCTTATTTGGCAACCTGCATACATGTACAGCTACCAGTAAAGCTAGGAACAGGTATTTTTCCTTCTTTCTTACAGATAGATATTTAAGTTTTGAGGTGTTGCTTTTACAAAGGACCTGAAAGAAAATACCTAGGCATAGCACCGAGTATGCTTACTAACACTGTTAAAAAAAAATATTCTTATAAATAAGTCATATAAATGGGAATGACAGTTTGCACTGTATACTCCAGTTTAGGAGTTTTCCTCCTGAAAAAAGACTTGGTATTGGGAACTTTGCTACTTTTCTGCCCCGCCCAAACTGCTTCCTTATACCAAATACCAACCCCATTTTGATCAGGGTTCAAGAAAATCATCTCTGACACACACTGAAGCCGTAAGAAGCTTCTCAAATAATACACTGGTGTGTTTTACCCTGAGGTTTTGCCATAATATTAAAACAAAAAAAAAAGAAAAATAAAAAAGGCTATCGCGTGAGAGCAGGCTTTCTGGCGATGCCCTGGAATTGCCGTAACTCCTCTTTCTTTCCTAAAATGGAAGCCGAGCTCCAGCAGAACTCCCTGCCGCCCCGAAAGCCCCTCCAAGCCTGCTCCAAGGACACCCCCCCGCCCCCGAGGGCCCTGCTGGGGCCAGCACCGCCCTTTCACCGCAGGGATTAAGAACAAGGCAGGGTTTCCAGGGCGGGAGGCGGGCGGGAAGCCCAGGAATACTCTTCTAGTTAGTTAAAGGTGGGGGGGAACCCCAACCCAAGAAAGGGCTGGAGGGAGAGAGCGGCGTTCCCCTGCCCCGCACAGAGGCGCGCAGCCGGCGCCCGGCTCCCGCCCGGGCTCCCCCCGTCCCCGGGGCCGCTCCGCCGAGCCCGCCCGCCGCCCTGCCCAGCGGCACCGCGGACGAAGGGCAGGGCAGCGGTCCCTCCCCAAGCCCAGCGGGGCAGCGGGGATCCCCA
>VZTV01050041.1:25014-51722 GCA_013400875.1 Anhinga rufa
GCCCGGCTCGGGCGAGCCGGGGAAGGAGCAGGGCGTCGGGGCGGGCGGGCGGATGCTGCTCGGCCCTGAGGGCTCCTGTGCAGCCTGCCCGGGAGAAAAGGGGGCACCGGACCAGCGAGCCCCAAACGGAATGAGCCCCAGGGCTTGAACGCTGGCCGCAGGTTTTAACAGCAGGGGCTCACGCTCTTGCACCGCTGCCCTCTCTTCACCCAGGCACTCTCTTTTCCTCTTTTTTCCTCAGGAAAAGTTACCCAACACTAAACAGCCCAGGACACCTAATAATCTCGCCCTTAACAAGCTTGCTTTTTCTCTGGTCAAACAGAAAATCGGTAAAATAGCTTTGAGTCTTGTATTTGCAGGCAATGCCACACCGGGCCCACGGCTGACCGGTACAAATGTTAACCTGCGCGCAGTGCAGCCCTGGGTTTTCTTAAGTAATTTTGCTGATGTGGGAAGATGGATGTTAAAGATCCTGTTTTCTTATAACCCCTTTCCTTTGGGCTGTTTCATGTCCTGTATCAGACGCTTTCGGCTGGGGGCCGGGCAGTCCCCCGGGTGCTGCCGTAGCAGCCTGAAGCGCTGCTGCTGCGGGTTGGGGCGGGAGCCGTGCCGACGCAGTTGTGCTGAGCTCTGCTCAGGGGCACGTATGAGGAAAACACCTCTGCCAAACCCCGGTTTTCCATGCGCTGATTGTTGACTGGATAATAAGTAGTATGGTGACGCACAGCATGTGATTTAGTAGGTAACTGGAGATGAGCAGCTGACTTGGATTCACTGATTGTAGGCCTAAACCTTCCTCAGAGAGGTCTGTGCCTCTCCTCTAGTGTTTGTAGGACCTCACCAGCTGGAAAAGTGGAAAGTCGCAGAGTTTGTGAATCATTCTCACCAGTTCATAAATTGATGGTAATATTTTTTCCTCCTTGACAGTGCCTAGTCAAGTAATTTTTAGATTTAACCTGAGGCAATAAAGAGTTCAACTGTAGTAATAAATTTAAGCACACGATCTTAAAATTTTGCTACATTTTAAGTTAAGGATAACTTCAGGGGGCTGGAGCATCTCCCTTATGAGGAAAGGCTGAGAGACCTGGGTTTGTTCAGCCTGGAGAAGAGAAGTCTGAGGGGGGATCTTATCAATGCTTATAAATATCTGAAGGGCAGGTGTGAGGAGGATGGGACTGGACTCTTCTCAGTGGTGCCCAACGACAGGACACGGGGCAATGGGCACAAGTTGGAACACAGGAAGTTCCACTTAAATATGAGGAAAAACTTCTTTCCTGTGAGGGTGCCAGAGCAGTGGCCCAGGCTGCCCAGAGAGGTTGTGGAGTCTCCTTCCCTGGAGACATTCAAACCCCGCCTGGACACGGTCCTGTGCCCCCTGCTCTAGGTGTGCCTGCTCACGCAGGGGGGTGGGACAAGGTGATCTCTGGAGGTCCCTTCCAACCCCTACCCTTCTGTGATTCTGTGATAAGCTTTTTCCTTTAAAGTATCTGAGTTTTGTAGTAGTAGTACTGGAGAGTCCATTGAGGACTGTAGGAAGGAGGTCCTGAACAGCAAGAGGTGGTTTTTCCAGTCACTAACATTTACAGAGTTGTAGTGGTTTTGGCTGGGATAGAGTTAACTTTCTTCATAGCAGCCTGTATGGGGCTATACTTTGGGTTTGTGCTGAAAACAGTGTTGATAACACAGGGATGTTTTAGTTAACTGCTGAGCAGGGCTTACACAGAGCCAAGGCCTTTTCTGCCTCTCACCCCACCCCACCAGCGAGTGGGCTGGAGGTGCACAAGGAGTTGGGAGGGGGCACAGCCGGGACAGCTGACCCCAACTGACCAAAGGGATATCCCACACCATATGGCATCATGCTCAGCATATAAAGCTGGGGGAAGAAGGAGGAAGGAGGGATGTTCAGAGCGATGTCATTTGTCTTCCCAAGTAACTATTACGTGTGATGGAGCCCTGCTTTCCTGGGGAGGACTGTACACCTGCCTCCCCATGGGCGGTGGTGAGTGAATTCCTTGTTTTGCTTTGCTTGTGCACGCAGCTTTTGTTTTACCTATTAAACTGTCTTTATCTTAACCCACGAGTTTTCTCACTTTTACTCTTCTGATTCTCTCTCCCATCCCACTGTGGGGGAGCAAGCGAGTGGCTGTGTGGGGCTTAGTTGCTGGCTAGGGTTAAACCATGACGGAGTCAACATTACATTGTTGTTAGCAGCTTCTGTTTCTCTGAACTCCAAGACTAGAAGGTAAGATTGAATATATGCACATGCTTTGTGTAATAAAGCAGTGTGGATCTAGTCATTAATGCTATGTGCACAACATAGGAAATTTTTAATGTTGCTCAAAGGATTTCTTTTAACAGAGTGTTTGTTTATAGCTGTTGTTAAGCATCATCTAAGAAGTTGCTTTCTTCACGAAAAGAACAAGGATTAGTACTCCTCAGTACTGCGCACTTCTCTATTTAATCACATTGTATCAAACCACTTTTTTTTCCCCCAGGATTGCAGAACTAAGAGAGAAAGCCTAGTTACCTCACTAGAATTACCACGTCAGATCAGGGCCCTGTTGCTTCCTGTTTCCAAAATTAGTCTTTGTCAAAATTGCCATCTTCATATGAGGTAAAAGCAACCTCCTGTTAGAACAGATTCAAGATAACTGCTCTTTGCCCTAGAGCTAGTGGTTTCTAGTTGATTCAGTCATTGAGGCAGGGGTACAGTTTGCAGACACTAGCCACTTTATGGCTAATATATTTTCCAGATCTATGACTATAGGGTAATTTTTTTCAATCTTACTAATGTTTTGGTCTGAAGATTTCACTGACATTCTGTGAAAATGAGTTTCATTATTTGTGATTACCAGCTCTTCTGTGTGTGGAACTTAGTTTAGAAAAAAACCCAGGCTTTGTCATTTCACACGTAAAGCCAACTGATCTGTAAAAATAAAAATAATTTAGTAAGAGGGCTGGTTATCAGCTTGTGGGAGTAATATGCATAATCTGAGACCCACTTCTTCCTATAGCTCCTGCCATTGCCCCACTCAACCTGCAATGGTTGTCCTAGCAGGTCTTTTGCTCTGTGTCCTGCCCATAGCCTCTACCAGGAAGCCTCTGCAAACAGCTCGGGCATTTGCCTGATCTGAAGATGCCTCAGAAGGAGAGAAGGTTATCTTAAGACTTATTTCTAAAGAACAGGATCTTTAAAAGACATGCATGCTCTGTGGTTTGGGCAGAAGAAAAGTATGGAGGCTGGAAGTTGTAAAGCCAGATGAAACTGTTCATTCTTGAACAAACTCAGTGATGTGAGCAGCCAAAGAGCTGCCTTTGCAGCTGTCTGTGAGCTATGAAGATAAATGCTCCTTTCTTCTCATTTTCCTCCTCCAATTCTTCTTCTGAAGTAAGATCCTTGTAGCCTCGGCATAACTTTTTTGCCCCTTTTACCTATGAGTTCTCAACCTTGCCAGCAACAGCATAGCTCTCCAGATGTTCAAAGAAGCAAAGAAAAGACAAATAGATTTTTATTTGCTAAAAGAAAAGTCTTCATGGAGCAGTCAAAACCTTATTGCTCTGTCCCCTGAGGACACCATTTGGAGAAAGAGGGCCACAGCCACTGCCAGTCAATGGTGAAGCAGACGGGCAAAGGCAGCACTAGGGAAAAAAGAAAGGAGGTGGGCGGTATTGGCAATGCTATCCTATGATGCACATACGTATTCGGTTACTGTTACAAAGTTGGTATGAGTACAAAAATAACCCTGGAAATTACGTTGCCTTCTTTGCTTTTACTGTTCACCAGAATTTGGCAATACTCTGTGATGACTCTTTATATTTCAGGTGCAATGTTTCTGATGCCAAGAACACCCTTATGTAAGGAGTGTATTTGGCTGTGTTGATGTTGTGGTTGTGGCCTCATCTAACAGCATGTTCTGGAAGGCTATTTGCCAGAAGCATCTCTTATTTTTTTTAATCACTTGCAAATCAAACTGAAGGGCAGGGTTTCAGTGCTGCTTTCTGTCATGGCATCTACTGAAGCATGGGTTCTGATCTTTATGTTTCTTCTTGCTGTGAGGATATAAAGGTTTGCATTTATCTTTATTTTTAAATAAAAGTCAGACACGAGAAACCTTGTTTTCTCCCAATGCTTTCATACTTGAGCTGTAAGAATGAGAAGGGACTAGTCCCACCAGCAAAGTTTCCTGTAAATAAGTGTAATATTGTAGCATCAAGTTGAAGTTTCATGGCCACAAACAAACCAATGTGATATAGTCAGTCAATACAATTGTGATTTTTTTTTAAAGGATGAAATATAAAGCATGTATTACAAACACAGTTAACACCCATTTGATCTTTGGTTAAAGATTATCAAAACTGCATCAGGTTTGTTTGGGGTTTGGGTTTTTTTTATTTGCTTTGTTGGTTGGTTTGGGTTTTTTTTGTTGTTGTTGTTTTTTTGTTTTGTTTTTTTTTTTAAAGAAGCAGCAGTATTATTTCCAGTTCAAAGGGTGCATTCAGAATGAGCCAGAGTCCAAAGAGGCTCCAGAATCTGCTGCATAACCTCTGCTGGCTCCCCTGTTGTGTGCTACTTTCTGACACTCTCTGCTTTGCAGGACAGAAGAGACATTAAGACACTGCAGCCTAAGGGTTTCTTCCTAATTAAACAAATTAGATTCCTTTACGACCACCCTGTTCAATAACAAAGATCGTTTCAGAAGGGAGTTATGGTGGGAGATGTGTAGATCCTTGTCGTGGTTTAACCCAGCAGGCAGCTAAACACCACACAGCGTTTACTCACTCTCCACCCACTGTGGGATGGGGGAGAGAATCAGAAAAAAAGGTAAAACTTGTGGGTAGAGATAAAGACAATTTAATAGGACGGAAAAGGAAGGGGAATTAATAATAATGATAAAATAATTTACCAAACAAGTGATATACAATGCAATTGCTCACCACCTGCTGACCGATGCCCAGCCAGTTCCCAAGCAGCCGCCCCCCACCCGGCCAACCTCCTCAGTTTTTTTTCAGTATGATGTCATATGGCATAGAATATCCCGTTGGCCAGCTTGGGTCAGCTCTTCTAGCTGTGCCCCCTGCCAGCCTCTTGTGCACCTCCAGCCTTTTCAGTTGGTAGAGAATGAGAACCTGAAAAGTCCTTGACTTAGTGTAAGCACTGCTCAGCAACAACTACAACCTTGGTGTGTTATCAACATTATTCTCAACCTAAATCCAAAACACAGCACTATACCAGCTACTAGGAAGAAAATTAACTCTATCCCAGCTGAAACCAGGACAATCCTGAAAAATTTTGCAGAGGCCAATTACCTGGTCTTAGTCACCCTTAGCTTTTCCTTTGGTAAATGCCCTCTCTTTGTTGGTGCCACTTGTTCCCTTCCAGTAGCAGCAATTATTGTAGTATGCCTACAGGACTTAAAGCAGTAGCTTGGATCGTAAGGCACCAAGTTCTATGGCAACTGGGATCCCATCTTCTTTAAAGCTCATCCCATTTCTACTACTGTAGAGATTTCCTCTACTGTAACTATCAGCCAGGTATTGTTTCCTTTTCAGACTCTCTCCAAATACCTTTATACTTTTTTTTGTTGTTTTTTATCTTCCAGTAACATCTGTACATACACTAACTACACTTCCTGTAGGCTATCCAAAGATCTTCCTATGTCCAAAATCTATTATGGTTTTTCATAATGGTTCGTAAAGAGGCATATGACTTTATACAGTATATCAGTAGAATACAGGAAGGCTGTCAACCAGATTTGTGGTAGTGATACATAAGTGTGTTAATCTTAATGTCTGCAACTGTAGATACTCACTGCTAATTCTTTTCTGAATACCTTTTCTTAACCAACACATAGATCTTGAGGAACTAACTTTTCTACAGTTTTCTGAGCAACCTCTTCTATACTATTTTTCTCCCGTTCTCTTAGGAGTTTTCTTAATACATGCAATTGCAACCACTTTCCATTAAAGCCGATTTCATTTTCTTTCCGAATAGCTCACACTAGTTGAACTGGAACAAGTAGCCTTTTATTAGGATCAGGTGTAAAACAGCTAGATGCCCATCATCTAGGGTATTGAATTACTTATACATAAGCAGTAGTTTTCTTAAGATGTTTTAATAGTTCCTCTGAAAGACCTAGTCATGTCAGAGTAAGCAGAATATTAAGCGGTTGTCTTTGTTAGAATTAATTCTGTGGTATTTTTAGGGTAGGAATATCAAATGTGGGTTTTTTTAATTATTATTTTGTATTTTCATGGGTTCCTCTTCTGTTGGAACAGATTTTTTTTTAGTTACTGCAGTTTGTTAAAACTTTTATTATTTATTATTATTTATGTTCACCTTCTTCAATTATAGATGTATTTTCTTTTATTCCTGTTTCAGTGGACTATAGTATCTTCACCGAGTTCCAGTAAGTTGAGTTTTTTGCTTTCTAGAGAGCTGTTTACAACAGTTTGTCTTCATAATAGTATGGGCTAGAAATATCTAGTCTAGTATAAATGCTGAAAGCAGTCTGGTTGTAGCAGTATATGGTATAGACTTCTACATAGGCTTATCAATTACAGTGAAAAGCTTCTTTTAAAGATAAAGTCCTGTAAGGTGTGCTATGGTGTAGATGTATCCAATTAAAGTAAAGTAGGTCTTCTGCTGATAGGAGCTCTTGGTTCCTCTAGTAATATTTCAGTTTTATACTAACTGTATAAATCTGTCTCTGTAATTTAACTGCTGAGATTCAGGTTTCATGGTTCACTACATATGTTTTGAAATGTGTTTCTCCTATATCTGCATTTCACCATGAAACTTTGTTTTGAATATTTTAAGCCACTTCCATTTTAATGTAAATATTTGACATATTGAAAAGAAAACCTGGAATACCTTTCCTCTGTTTCTGGCAATGTGACATTTTCAGTAATGAAATGTTTGTTCCTTTTGAAAAACCTGTGATGCCTTTTTTTTTTTTCTTTTTTCTTCTAAGAACAAAATAATTCAATTTTAAGATGATAACTTAGTACTGGTTTTGTATCTTATTTTCCCTGATGTTAAATTATGTTTGTCTCTGCTCTTCAGAGGGGAAGGGAGGAGAAAACTGACTGAAGCAGTAGGTAAGTGCCACATTCGGTTTATAGTATTTGACTGAGCTGCATCCTTCTGAGTCTAAATGAATGCATTTTTAGCACTTCTGACATGTATTAGAGGTGTTTTATTCTATAAAATAGGAACACATGTGTATATGTTTTAGTTGTTCAGGTACTGTTGTCACTTGCCATATTATCTGAACATATCCTGCTTAATACTTATTTTGCTGTTCGTATTTTCTCCTTGAAGGAAAAATAGCTCACTTTTATGAACTGATATATTCACAAGGAGTAAAACAAAGGTAAAATGCCTTCATTTTCATCCACACTGTGATGTTTGTGATACTCCCAGTACTGACATTGTCTAGACAGTAAAAAAAGGCAGGTTTCTCTGTTCTTGAAAATCTTCCTTTCCAGTTTGTTTACATGTCTCATTGTTTCAGAATGAAGTTCCCAAAACCATCTTTCCTGTAAAAATTGGGGGAAGCGGTCATACATGTCACTACACGTGCTCCCCTTCTTTTCCTTTCCTTGGGAATGCAGCCCTGGGTAACTAGGGCCTGCTAGGGCTTGCTTTCCTGCGTGTCCTCTGATCCATTCATCCAAAGCTGCCTGCAGCGTGGGCCACAAGGCCACCTGCACCAGAGACATGAGTTGGACCAATTGCCGTGAGGTGCAGTTAGTTTGACACCAAACTGCATGAACTTTAAGATGACCAGGATTTAGGAATTTCAGTGGTTCTCCAATGAGATAACCCTACGTTATGTGATGTGCTGAGAGCTTGGGTTAGAAACAATCGATTTAAGGCAGGGAAGAAAGCTAAGGTTTAATGAGAGTTACTTATTCTTCCATGGTCTGTTGTCTTCTGTATCTCCATCTCTGTTACGCAGAATGGGTTATGTGACTGCTCAGTTTCATAAACACTGTGAGGGTGTAGGTGGATTCTTGAAAGAGGCCAGCAGATCTGACAAACATGGCAAGAATTTAGTAGCCAGTTGTGAAGGCATTTTGTTCATAATAAATTTTGTGTATGCATGCTACATGCATCACATCAGGGCAAAACCTTTTGAGCTGCACTGATAAAACAAAAACATCTCTGTATTTCTTGCTTAGCTCTCCATATAAGAATCCTTCATTAAGATGCTATGGCAAATGCTGTTGGCAGCTTCAGCCGTCTACAGTCTAAGACAGGCATAAACTATTTTAGTCTTGTGTTGCAGAATAAAAGAAGAAGCTGCTCCAGTCTGTTATGAAGTCTACTGTTGTTGCACTTGGCATTAAAGGGGGCCTACAGGAAAGATCGGGAAGGACTCTATCAGGGAATGTCGTGATAGGATGAGAGGTAGTCTAGTGAAGCCTAATCTAGTAGAAGGTATCCCTGCCCATGGCAGGGAGTTGGAACTGGATGATCTTTAAGCTCCCTTCCAACCCAAACCATTCTGTGATTCTATGATTCTGTGATTAAAGCTTTTAAATTTACACTTCAGGCCCAGGCATAGTTTGAAAGACAGTGGTCTTTGTCTTTGCATGGCCTGGCTATGGACTCAGTGACCCAAAGAAGCTCAAGTCACTAAGTCATGCATGTGTATGGAAAGACACTCAGTTTGGTGCCTGTGACACCAGCACAGGTAGATACTGTCCATTCTCAAAAAGACAGAGCTATATAAATAAATGCAAAATCATGGCAGTGGAAAACTTGCAATGCTGTAAATATGGGAATACCCAGAATCAATCTCCTTTCACACACAGGAGAGCTAAATGTGTTGCTAGTCATGCTTGGTCTTAGGAACAAACAAATCCAAATAGGCAAGTGCCTCTTTAATGGGTGGGAGCTTAAAAAGGCAGGTAGGAAACTGTTGTTCTTACTTCCCTTTGAAAACTGCAAAATTCTTTAAAGAATAACTTCCAGCATTAGAGTGGATTTCCTGCTTTAGGATCTTTCTTGTGGTTTATCTTGTTATCTGTTTAGAAGCAGGTGACAGTCTGTGTCTTTGTGCTCAGTGATGCCAATTAACCAGCTCAGGAGGCTCCCTCCTCAACCCATAGAGCTTTTTTTGGACCATGACACAGAAATGCATGGCTGTCCTTGTGCACTTTGTTAGTGAACAAAGTTGATTTCCTGAGCTTGGTTCCCAAAAGATGACTGTTAGTATCCTTTCCCTTGCAGCTGTCTGTACAGCAGTGGCAGAGAGAAAGGTGCAACGGTGGGGAAGCCTAGATATTTGTCTGGGTGGAAGAAAGAAAAAAGTTAAAGAGTTGCTGATATTGATGTTGTGGTCCAGCTGAGAAGAAACCAAAAGCAGTTTAAATTATTCCATGGTTCAATTTACAGAGAGTGATAATATATTTCACAAATTAATCAGCTGATCCATACTTGGTCTTTCTTTTTTTGAAACTGGGGATTTAAGTCAGTTGAAGGGCAGGACTAATATTGTAGGGGCTTTTTTTTCCATACTACAGAGGCAAATAGTTTTTCCTCCAATTCTCTATTATTTGCTTCCTTTCCACTTCTGCCTTTCTGCCTTCACAGAAAAAAAGCACATATAACAGAAAGGCACTTAGTAAAGCCTAAATAATTCAAGTTATCTTTTATTATTTCCTTAAAGGACGTCTTATGAATAAAAATTTACTTATTTATATGTGATTTTGTTGCTAATGCTGAGATCTGGGTGGGCAGATCTACACCATAATTCCAAGCAAGAACGTTCACAACATTGCATTCTTCTACTATTTTTCTCTTATTATATAAAGGAAAAAATAAAGAAGTGCAGCCTACTAAACTAAACTTAAAATATTCTTGATTGTCTAATTTTTTTACTGCCTTGCAAAACTAAGAAAAAAGAAGAAAATAAATACAAGGAAAAAAATACAAGGCAAAATTGCATGTGAAATACAAACCACACAGCTGAAACACCCCCTTTTTCTGTCTGTGTAGTTTAGGAAAAGTCGTTAAGTCAAACAATACAGCATTTTCCATTTGAGCACATAAAATTTGAGTTCATAAAACAAGCTAGCATATCTGTACCTGCCTTGGGAACACTAGCTGTGAATAACTTCTCCATAGAATTTAAGAAATGTGGAAAGCAAGCATCACTTGAGAAAAATAGCTCATGCATTTGTCATTCCCACATCCATTTTTCTGACTCATTTATTTTTACACTGCTCTTTTCTTAAGTGCCCAGAGTGCTATCAGAAAGCTTAAACAAATGAGAGCAAATCCTCTTGCCTTTTTTTTGGCAGGGGTGGGATGGGGAGTTGGAGTGAGGTCTCACTGGTCCTGATAGGGCCAGATTTTCACATATGGGGCTTGTTATTACCAGGTTCAAAATCTCAAAGCTATTACTGCTTGCCTTTCTTATCATTGTTTCACCTTCTTTTCCCCATATACTGTTCCATTTTGTTGCCTTGCCTCTTTCTTCTGTATCTGAGTAATTGGAAAAGTCATTTAAACTTGCCCTTGCTGTCTGCTGAGAGTTCTAGAAAGGAGCCAGCAAAAATTTTCACTATGGCCTTAGTTTCAAGCACCCCTGGCTACCTCTAGTACTGTGGAGTCAGAGAGGAGACCACGTTGAGATAAGACTTGTGTGGAGGCCGTTCCCCCACACCCTTGTAATGTAAAATCTGAAGCTTGCTGAGATTTAAAACAAGCTAAAACTACAGAGTGATATCAGATGTGGAGGAGGGATCAAAAGCACAAATGTGTGTATTGATGAGGTCTTGCATTGCTACTGACTACGCTGTACCTAATTTCTTGTGCAAAACCAGGCCAAACCCTAATGATTAAGATGGTTTGTTATGCTTCAGTCTGCATTGTGTTGAATGCAGTGACAGACTTCAGTATTTTAAAACCAGCTAAGAAATTGGCACATATCATGTTGATCATCTCCTATCTCAGAAGAGAGGTAAAGCTTATTGATCTGTCCAGGGCATTTCTACCATAATTAAGTATTTTACTATAGATGGTCCCCAGCTCTAGCTGACATCTGCTGATATATATTCTGGGGGGATCTTTTTAAATGTACAAAATACTACAGAAATCTATAATTTCTTTCTTCCTGCTCATCAGTAAGAACTGATTGTGTGTACACTTCTATGCTTTGAGTGACAAATATACGTTTGCCACCTCAATCTCCTCCCTCCAGATACATCCTGCAAGCATGGGTTCATATAGGAGACTACCATGTAATGGGACACCAGGGGCAGCTGTGGCGTATGGTTTAGATGAACTTTAGCAGAAAAGTAGAGAAAGGTGCACTTTATTCTCTCTGTGAATATTCTGTGAAGGAGTGTGACAATGGGGAATGAGCTGTCCTTTTATAATTAAAGTAGCCAAGTCCTACAGAGCACCACTGCCTTTATATTAGAGTACAGAATACACAGAATTATTTTTGGTTTGTGTAAAGGTTCAAAAGAGGACTTTCCACATTTCAACCAAGATAGTGATTGTTTAGTGATGCAAACAGGGAGCTTAGTAATCAAGACTTCTGTTTCTATTCCTGGTTTTTGATCTTGAAAACATCTGGCTCTCTTCCTCTTCTTTCATTCCATAGCTCTACAAGTGGACTGACACCCTTGAAACTTTCAAAATTTAGCTCTAATTTTTTTAACAAGCTAAAGTGTTCCAGATGCAATCCTTGGATGCAGCCAACGCAGATGCAGTGGACAACTTGAGCAGACCACAGGTAGCATAAAAGTAATTTCTGTCATCCTGGGTACAGAACCAGAATGGCTACATTTCAGCCTTCGCGGCTGAAGTTAGCACAGATGAAAAACTGACCAAAACTTTATTGCTACATCTTTGCCGAGGCTGTGCAGTTAGCAGGAGCGTGCATCCCGCTGAGCCTCAGCTGTATCTTGTTACATTCTGGTGCTGGGGGGATTGGGCGGCTCAAAACAGACACTACAGAAAAAACATGTTTATAACATGTTGTTTCTCTGACATAGCAACAACAACAACCCATTGATTTCCAGAGGTTTAACTTTGTACAAAAGAGACATCAAGTCTTCCCACCCGCTACCAGCCACTCTCTACAATAGCTTCCTAGCCCACTGTCTCTTCCTCTCCCATGCTGCTGAAGACAGCACTGAGAAGAAGCAGGTAGAAGAAACTCTTTCTTACTGTTTTAAGCACAGCTGAAGATGTTTTGAAACACCTTCACCTCCACCGTATTTTTCTCTGCTGCATTAACTCTACTCACCAGCCTTAGTGTTCACATCCTAAAAGCTGGCTAATGAGAAGGAAAATCGAGCTTTGTTTATATATTTGTCTTATGGTAATGAATTTTCTGCTTCAGAAGTAATGCTGGGCGGGAGAGGATGCATGAGGAAGGTAAAGCACTGGCCAAACATGCATCAGACCTGACAAGTTCTGTTCTGGCTGGGTGCTTTTGCAGTGAACTTTTTAAACTCAACACAATGGGATTTAAAGAAAATGTCAGCTCAGCACACCAGTTCTACTGTTTTATTGTCCTCACTTGGCAACAGCTGAATGTCATTTGTGCTGTTCTTGCACATGCTTCTTCATCTTTATTTACAAATAATAATTTATATAACTTCTTTTAACTTTTTGGCCAACTCTTGAAGATAGCCACATGACTTGCAGCATTTATTTATTTAGAAAATTAATGGCATTGTAATCTTTTGCCTCTTCATTTATCATATTCCTAGTTCCTGTGAGTTTCCAGGAATGTCTAATTACTAGAGTAATTCACAGTATACTATAAATTGACTTTAGTTACTTTCTTTGATGAAATATAAGTGTCTAGCCTGTATTTTAAAAACCAGGCAACTGAATGCCTGCTCAGTTATTTCCATTTCTTTGCAAAGACTGAGAAAAGAGGAACAGGATCTGCAGCGGGCACAGTACCCGAGCAATAGGATTTCTGGGAAGCTGTAACCTAGACTGTCTATAGTGACTACCAAAGCACAGCTCTGTGGTTCACATTAAGGGATTTCCGGCTCGAGATTTTCAGCTGATTTCAGCTGTAGAAATATGCGGTAAAGGAAAACACAGTCTCTTGGGTAGGGCACACGTGCTGTGCCAGAGAGAACTTACACACAAGTTGAAATTTTATACAAAGCACATTCTCCACCCTCAGATGAAGGAAACGGTCAGCAAAGCACACAGAACAAAGATGCCTATGACTCATGAAACAGATTAATGGGATTTTACTAGCATGCCTAGTTTGAGTTGAGTATAAAGGATAAAAGATGTCTCAGACCATCCCTGGTGAATTAAGCAAATGCTGAATTCAGCCGTGGTTATGCTTGCCGTTTGTATTTGGAAGCCAGTTTCTGTTGGAATTTATCATATCTGTTGTTTTTCTTCATAAAATCTTTTCCAGTGTAGCCAGTAACTGTGGGCCAAAAAGTAGGCATGCACACATACAAAAGCCGTGGGTTGTATTTTAATAGGGATTCCTACTGCTTATCATTGCTGTTTTATGTAATTGTCTGGAAAAGGTCAGCATAGTTTATGCTGTGAACAACTGAAGCTGAAAATTTAGATTTTTTTTTTGCACTGGACTTGTAATCTTTTGACTAAATGCAGTATGAAAAAGGAACTGTAGAAAAAAAACAGAGGCAGTTCCAGCCTTAGGCCATTGCACCTTTGTTCTTAAATTGTTGTGAATCTTACTAACAAAGCTAGTCCCAAATACAGCTGGTTACAAAATGTTTGGTTTAAAGAGAAAAAAATGTTCAGAGCTTTAGCTCTAAGGCCAGTCCCATAGTGCTTGCTTGGTTTGTTTCTGTATCTCTCTCATAAATTCTGTGCTAGAATATCTATAATTTTGATTTTGCTTTCTCTAGCACATATGCAAACAGTCATCTTCAGCATGATGTTTTATGCTGATTAAACCTCTCTAATTACTCCTATAGGCTTAGCATAGAATTTAAAGTATTTGCTTTGCTTTTAACATTGTGCAGTTCTTCAAGGCAGCTGGCGGGTTGCTTAAATACATCTCAGAGAAGGATGCAGCTGAAGGAGGGTTCCTGCTGTTGGCTGAATCAAGTTGGCCTCTGCTGTCATGAGGAAGATCAGGAAGAAAAATTCAATGCCAGCTTTTATTTGAATTAAAGAGTGTGCTGGAAGAAGGCTCTGAAAGAGATTTGGGCATGGCACTTGGTCCTTGAGGGACTGCGGATAAAAGCCAGCCCTTGAGTGGGATTGAGAAGGCATGCTGACAGCTCACCTGCAAAGCCAAGGCAAGCTTTTGTTTGCTTGAGAAACGAGGACCCAGAAGTGACCACTGGCAGTGGACCTATGTCATGGAACTTCAGTCTGAGGAAACTTGGAGCAGTGGCAACAGGACTGAAACCAAAACCAGTCTGGAAGGCAGCAGTGGCAGATGGGACCACCCTTAAGGTTCATCAGTACTTTTCTCCCTTACTGTTTAATATGTAATAGACAGAGTGCAAAGGCTTTTCTTCCAGTGTTCCTGGAAAAAGCAGCATTAAGGTCTCAAGTTCAAATTACATTGTCACCACTCAAAAGTACATCTTGTTAGTCTTGCTGTCTGTGTTTGGGAAAGCAGAGATATATAGAAATATGCACAACAGAAATGTTGCTGAATTGTTATGAAAACATGCTCTTCTTGATGAGCAATGGGACCAACTCCTTAAACCCGTTTAACTTGTAGAAGGTTCTTCTCAAACAGATTAAAAAAATTCCATCAACAGTCTCCCAGGCTGAGTTTCTACCAAGGGAGCCTGGGAATGATTCCCACCCCTTGGCTTCAGATGTACTACTTAGCACCATCCTGGTATTGAGACAGGTGAGGACCCAGATACACATCTCTCCTGGAAAGTTAGGCATGGGAGGGAGTTGCAGCATTTTTCAGGAAGTCCCATAACCAGGGTGACCGGGAATCAAGATATGCTGTAGTCCTGCTGTGGAGTATGTCTGTCCTTTGAGGTAAACATACTCACGGACACTCAAAAATTGAAGGCATGGTTATTATGTACAGAGACCATCTAAACAAGTAAGAAGAAAATAGCATCTAGGAGACTCTGTAATTGCAGAGGCAGCCTTAAAGAGTGCCTTTTGACACACCTGATGTCGCTTTCATAAAATATTCAAAGAAGCATGTGAATAGCGAGCTGTAACCAAAGCAAGAAGCAGCACTCTGTCAGTGAAGGGATGACGCATGCCAGATTTACTTACAGCAGCAGAAGCTGCAATAGAGCTGTCCCATCAGAATTAAGCTAGAAATGAAGTCTTTGTTTCAGTAGGATCTATGTATTTGTTGGGGTTTATTTACTCTTTGTAGCCTTGTTTTGCCCCAAATTGGATACAATAAAATAGGTTAATTATTCATATTTGAATTGTCTTTCATAATGAGTATGGCTTCCTGGGAACAGGACATCTGTGTGTACATTAGTTTCACTTGGAGAATAACGAGCCTATAAATAGGGCAGGCAACTGTCCTTTCCCTTTATCTGCTCTGAGGTTTGATTACAGTTATCAGGTATTTGCATGTATGTGGCTACAGCAGTGCAAAGGCTAGATAAAAGTCTGTAACACCGCCTGCTGCACTTGTGAAGAGGAATATCCTTCAGCAGATGTTAGTCAGGACCGTTGTAGATAATGCAGGTTTGCAGAGATACACACCTGACAGAAGTGCTGCTTCTCCTACCAAAGCCAGAACATGCAGAAAAGCACAGAAGGCTAAGAATCTAGTGTTGGCAGGAGAGTGCAGTCCAGAGTTTGTCCTAGCGGGAAACTTTCCCTGGGAAAGGGAGAGAAAAAGAGGACCCTTGACTGAGGGTGCAGTTATGGGAAGAAGATTGGTTCCTGTAGTCCTTCAGTGCCAGGGACAGTCATGCGGTGAAATGCAAAGGGACCCTGCAGGGTAGGTAGCAAGTGCTATTCGTGATGTCTTTGTGTTGCCTCCTGAGTTTGTCTACTTGTTCTGGATAAGTTTGTATCCCAGCAGAAAAGCCAGAAGGAAATACAGGCACAGAATTTAATTCTCTGTGTATAAGGCAACAAGGCTGGACTCTGCATCAGAAATAGGGAGGATCTGAAATTAGTCATTACGCAAAGTCGCTTTTGTGTGATATAACCAGCTCATCTGTGATTGCTAAGACAGCACTTCAGCTGTCCTAAAACTGCCTGCTGGGGACCAAATGCTGACTTTTGTCAAAAGATCAAATGCTAAATAGGAAAAATCAGCATGTCAGAAAAATTACCCTCTGCAAGCGAGTGAGGGTATAGCAAGATAAAATATCAGAAAAAGGCAGTATTGTCTAAGTCAAACTGGAAGTAATGTGTCAAACTGGAAGGGTGTGAGTGGCGAGTGTTAGTCATCGCTATTTTCTGTGCTCTTGCTACACGCCCTGGCAGATCCCAGCTGTGGGCTTAGGCCAGATGCAGCTGTGCGGGGCAGGGCGCTGGGCAGTGCACAGTCCCCTGCTGCGTCTGTGGAGGTCTCTGAACTTTCTGTCCATAGACAGACTGAACTTTCTTTCCTTCCTCTAGAGAGCTTTGCTCAGCAATAGAGCAACTTCAGAGTACATATCATCCCAATGGCATGGAGGACCTAACTTCTCACAGGATTTCTGCATGCTCTGCATTTGGTAGAGTAATTCAGAGCAAAACCCCAAAACCTCAGTCAAGAGTGAATAGTCCCAGAGTCCTAGCTGGTACTGACTAAATATCTGCTGAATGGCACAACACCAAGCACACCATTTATGTTATTATTCTCTTGGAAGGAGATTTGCTTCTTTATGCAACTATGAGTCTTTAATTTTGTATCAGTGTAAGTTTTTGAGAGGCTTTTAACCAGCAGAAACCTGGAGTACTACACTGGTTGACTGGATTCTGACTTATCAGCAGTGAGAACAGCTGCTAATCTTTTCCTGGCTTATTATTTATTTATTCGTAGAGGCTAAAAAAGACCAAATAACTGGAATTTACGGACTATCTGTTTAAGACTGTACACTCAGCAAAGTCCAAATCAATAAGCCTAGTCCAGAATGTCCTGCCAGGGTGAAGGTACTCTTTCTTTCCCTGCTGCAGTATTTATGTATGGCAAAGCCCTAGCTCCTACAGCACCTATGGCTTGTAAAGCATCTTGACCGTCCAAGTCCCTAGCCCTGCTGCAAGCAGCCCCTCTCTGAGGAGTGCTGAAGACCAGCATAGCTGCAGTGTGGAGGCTTTCTATTTCTGTCCTTCCCAGACATCACCCAGATAACAAAATCAATTTATCACCACCTGATAGCATGGACAAATCACAGGTTTTTGTTTGGTTTTGTTTTGCTTTTTTTTTTTTTGTCCCCTCAGATAATGGGTTTGGAAGAAAATCATAAACATCTGTGTCCAAATATGGACTTGCCAGTGGAGGAAGGGGATCTGTTGCCCAATGGAGTCTTGGCTGTATGATACAGCCTTTCTTCTCTCAAACTAGAGCTGAGCTAGTTTTGTGTTTCTGGGAGGAACATGCAGCACACTGGGCAGAATACAGAAATGCTGCTCTTAGATAATAGGATATTAAGTAACAGCCTAGCTTCTTAGTGGCATTAGGAAGCAGAAAACTTGGTGCTCGAGGCAGGATTAGGCAATAGCAGCCCATTTCCACTGCAATGGAATTGGTCAGATCCTCTTTCAGTTTATGGAAAATCATAATATTTAAACTTTATTGCTGGGCCTCCAGCTTTTCCATGCATGAATAGCTTTACGGTGGGTTATATTGTTGAGGCTAGTGATACACGGTACTAAAAATATATTTTGAAGGCACAATGACAGATGACCTTCTAGCAGATTTTCAGTAGTAACAGCACTGACTCCAAGCTTTTCTAGTCCCCTCCTCAAAATTATATTCTTAAAATGTGATTCAAGGAAATGGAGTCCTAAACATGGCTTTATTATTAGTCTCTGTCTTTATCTAGTCCTAATTTATGAAATCCTGAAATACTTATCTCTTACAAATCAGGGCAAATCTAAGTCAAACATCCTGGGACCTGTTGATTTTTTCACCTCATGTCAGTGTAATTAAGGAAAAAGCTAAGAGAATAGTTACACCAAATGAGAAGTTAAAAAAGTTGTGCTGAATAAGCATGCCCATCTGTCTTCCGTTAGTGTGCTATGACTCACACAGATGTCTGGAGATCATCCTGTTTCCTTCCTGCCCTGAAAAAGAGGTTTTCACAATTAGAATGTAGCTACTTTATTTGGACTTAATTTTGATTTCTATGCAGGAAATTCATTCTAGAGAAATTAACATGGATACCAGTTGCTAACTAGTTAAGGAAGAAAGCAGAGTAATAAAGTATACTTGCTCTCTAACCTTTTTCTGTACGTTGCTCCAGTGGTGTTTCCAAAATCGTTCAGGAGTGCCAAGCTAGCATGTTATATCTACTGTTCCTCATAGTCTGTGTCTTCACCACCTGGATGTAGGATGGATGAGAAGCGCATTTCCAGGCCTTATAGTGAAACTTCCCACAAAACAGCCATGAAGGGATATGTCAGTAGGTTCAGAGCCTTTAGCCTGGAGGGGAAGTCAGGGGAGGTGTTCCGGCTCTTTGGCCTGTTTCTGTGTTTTGCGTGAAGCAGTCACTAGGTAAAATGCAGAATGACTCTTGGGAATAGTGCTTATGCCTCTTCATGAAGCTGGCCTGTACTACAACAGAGATTTGTGCATTCGGATGGTAATAGACCAGAAATATAAATATATCTATTGTAAAAGTGGAGGGAACAGCTAGCTTGCCATGATTCTACAGCTGCATTTGCATGGAAGAAAGAAATGTTTGTAAAAAGTACTGGCAGTTATTATTAATAATCAATAATTATTATTTATTAATTACTAATGATTCTTGGTCATGATTAATTATTCTTGTAGAATAACAGAAATCATATATACATATGATTTATACATAGATATAAATATCAAAGAAGTATGGTAGTGTGTCTGAGAGAAACATTTGGCTTTTAGCCATGTGTTAAGAATTACAGTGTGTTGCCAGGATGCAAGAGAAAGCATTCCATAAATATTTACTACAAATACATCGTTAACATTTGATTAATGTGAACGGACAAAAGACAAACATTGGTTGTGCTGTTTAATGTTGTGGTCCTTGTTCATTTATGCTATTTTGTTTTTCCAAGGAAGAAGGACATACAGAGAGAGTTTAAGCAGTTCCGAGCAACAAAGCTAACCTTGCAGCTAAAAGAACTGTTCTGTTTTTCAGTAAAGTGGTAACATGTGACCACTCTCACTAGATGGTAGCAAATGAGGTAGATGTCATTGTGTAAGACTTTCCATATGGATATATTGAATGTGCCAAGTAAAGCAACGTACCATTTGACAGATGATGGTTTTCAAAAAGATTACTGCATTCACACTGCTGGATTGCTATTGGAAGAGCTAGATGAAGTTGATGCAGTTCCAGATGCTAAAAATCAAAAGTTTATTGGACGGCTTGACAAATGTAGCATTTACAGCCACAGACTTGCTGCTGAGGTACCAGCTAAGTGGGTTTTGTATACTTTCGATGTTGAAGCACTGTAATCCACAGCGTAATACATTAGGGAAACGTTAGTCTCGATGTCTCAGATACACATTCATTTGCAAATACGCAGTCCATAAAATAAGGACTGTTTCCTTTAGCCATAGGCATATTTTCTTTATGGCCAATTTCAATGAGCATTTAAGCTTGCATAGCAAGGAAATAAGTAATATTCATGCAAGTGTTAAAGAGTTTGAGTAGCATTTCAGATAAAGAGAACTGCTAGTGAAAATGCTGAAAGATGCTGACAACTGGTCTCAGGTTGTGATCTTTCCTTCTGTGTGTTATTTAGTGGAACTTGAGAATTTGAAATAGTGTCCTTCATTTTGAATGGGAGAAGGGGTTCATTAAAGGTGATCAGCAATTGCAAAATATTCCTCATGGCTTCTCGGTTACTCACCCCTCCCTGCAAGCCATTCATTCCTGAGGCTTATGGTCTGGCAGAGCAATTATTCATTAGCGTGTCCTCCACACTCAGCTGTTTTACAAATAGAAAGCACCTACCTACCAGACAAGTTTTGTGATAGGCTAGGATTTCTATAAAAAGAGGGTGAAAAAGACTTCAATTGTATTCTCTCAAAATATTGTCTTGGCACTTGGCATTTAGACATTTACCTCTGGATTCTGAACTCAGGTTTTTTGTAATTGGACCTAGTGTTCTCTTTCCTGCAGGATTTCTTTGCTGGGCAGTCCTTATACTGAACATATTGTAACATCTTTTAATGAAAGAAAACTTTTTTTTTTAATTGTATATGAATTAAGCTTTCCTTTCTACTCTCCTCCATATCTACACTACAATCTCAAGTGTGCTTCACAGAGGTATTTGCATTCAAAACAATTATCCATGTCATTATCTTTAAAAATAAATAATCTGAGTCTTCCTGGTAAAATACATGCAATCTGACCAATAAAAGGCAAGTGGGCTACTCTCCTTAGTCCTACAGTGCTCAGAGCAGAAACAAAATGCTGTAAGGAGCTGCCCTAAAACTAGTGGTACATGGTGGACTACTGTTTACATTTTTATTAGAGCTCTGAACCCAGTGGCTTCAGCAACTTAATAGACACCATGAAGGAGGTATTTTGAAAAATGGCAAGGTATGATTACTTACTTTAAATGCAAGTTGTACTGTATGATTAGTCCTTTCCACAGAGAGAATAGTGCAAATGAATAACTCATCTCTTACTGTGTTTAAGGTTCACAATGCTCAGCCCCTGTGGGTGATCTACCCAAGACATGTTGACACATGGCTGCTTGGGAAAGTGGTGAGCTAAAGTGTATGCCAGTGTCCTAAGAGTCTTCTGAAATACCGGGCCCCTCTCAGATCCACAGAGAGGCATGATCACTGTGGAAGTGGGAGATGGTGGGCTTGCATATGAAGGCTTATTTCTCAGATCTCACTACCTCCTTGGTGGAAATGTGACAGATCAAAGGTGCGTAATAAACTGCTTTTGAGAGAATTATGACACGGGCCCATTCATACTTTTCACATTTGTCACTGACTTAACACAGTTAATGACATGTCACATTATCATTTTGACACAGGCATTTAAAAGAAATTCCAGTTGTGCTTTTTATTACATCGAAGTCATTATTCATACAGAGTAGATAAGAGCAAGGACCATCTGTGTGTATGTTTGCGTGTGAGGCAGAGTGTGCGTGCACACACTTACGCACAGGGAGAAGTGTTTGGGAAATAATCGGCACATAGCAACAGAAAACAATAGGTCTCTTTACTGTTTATAAGTTGAACCCCTTTAAAATTATAATGAAGTGTCTGACATTGCAAACACAGAATCACAGAATCACAGAATCATTGAGGTTGGAAGGCATCTTGTGAAATCATCTAGTCCAACCCCCCTGCTGAAGCAAGGTCAGCCAGAGCAGATTGCTCAGGAAAAACCTCATTCTGATCATCAAATAAATACTGGACTATCAAAAAACCTATGGTAGTGGATTAAAATCATAAGATCTTTCTAAATCTGTTTTGTCTTACTGTGTTCTGTACTTAACATTCACGGTTCCTGTTTTCAACTGTTTCTCTGAAACCATGACAATGAAGAATCGTAATTAAGAAAAAAGCTAGAGAGTCTCCCTTAATCACATGATTCCAAGAGCTGAAGTTTAAGAGAAAAAAATATATGCAGAGATTTTTGAATTATGCAAACAATGTGTCACATCTACTCTAGATTCCATGCAAAGTTTTACAGAGTAGGATTAACAGCCAGCCCCTGAGCACAGCAGTGGTTATAAATGAACTACCCAGACTGCGAAGAAAATGAATCTCATAACCAAGAATTTCCTCAGGCTTTCCTCAGCTCAGGGATGAAAACAAGCAACTGTTTCAGGAAGAAGCCACAGCCAATCTCAGCTACCATCATGACTTCTTTAGGAAAGGGTCACTGCACTTGTTCTTGATATGTTTTGATTGCTTCAAAGCCAGTACAGGAGAGAAAAATATTGATGAATTACTTTGAAATCTTAAACTGTTGATAATTTTTCTTTGCTTCCCTCTTCTGGAAGCTTCAAATTCTTGCTTATGCCATCTGCATTTCCAGCACATAACTTTCAGTGATTCATGCTCTCCTGGTTTCGGCTGGGATAGAGTTAATTTTCTTCATAGCAGCTAGTATGGGGCTATGCTTTGGGTTTAGGATGAGAATAATGTCAATAACACACTGATGTTTTAGTTGTTGCTAAGCAGCGCTTACACTAGTCAAAGACTTTTTCAGCTCCCCATGCTGTGCCGGGTGCACNTAAACCATGACACATACCCATCTCCTGTTTGTCATAATTGTCATTTTTTCTCCTTGTGTACATGTACCACACCCTGAAGTTGCTTGCTTGCTTTTTAAAATAACATCTGTCCTTACTCATTTAAGTACTCCATAGAGATTCTTGAGAGAGGAGACTTTTTCCTCCTCATGTGAGTAATGTGGCAGGCATCATGCATCTAGGTTTTCCAAAGGATACAAAGGGGTTGGTCTCTTAGAATTAAATAAACAGGTAAAACCCAAGATTGACTTTTTTTTTTTCCCAAAGAGCCCCTGATGGGCTTGGTTTTGACTGCAGGGGTCAGTAGGGATAATTCATTTAGAGGTTTGCTCCTCTAACTTTTCTACAAGCATACCTTTTCATTTCTGAGAAGGATGACATTGTTTTAAAAGTTCCCATGGTTACTATGAATTCTTTCATCTCACATCATATTGCCAACTGCCAGCAGGCATCAATGAAGGCTCCTAGTAGACCCTATTCAGCCAGATACTATTGACTTTGAAGAAGGCTTTTTATGCCTTATTAAAATAAACCTGATCTGACTTCGCAAGATTACCTAGAGGAGGTTTTTCATGAAGAACTGGTTTACTTCTGGTAGGTTTTCTTCCTACTCCTATTTATTTGCAGATACAGGACATCTTAACTTGGGCTTTGTTTAGAGGAATATCTCCTCTTCTAGAGGTTTCCTCTTTTAAGACCTGAATTTCTGTGTCTTTTCTTCTGACTGCAGTGAAGCTTTTTTCAAACAGAATCCCTCCAGATTCATGCTGCCTTAATTCATCATTCCACAATACTGAGAAGAGAGGTATAAGTGAAAGACCTGCAAATATTCTTGCTTTCTCTGTAGCTCTGTTGTGGGACCAGTGCCCCACTGAGTGTTCTGTTTGCACTAGTACTTGCAGCCCTCCCATCCATGATTGTACTGCAGAGCTATGTAACCTCAAGAGGCCTTCTAGGCTGAGTAAAAGCACCAGCACATGTGGGGCAGAGGTGGATAGTCCAGATGAAAATGAGGCTAATGGCCACCAAGTAATTAATATTTCATGGTGCCCAGGATGGCTGAGATGAATTTGGATTTGATTTTTGGAGTGTCTGGTTTGGTGTATAAATATTTGTTGAAATGTTTACACTCTTTTCTTCCTGAAATTAACCACGTTAAAACCAGTCTTGATAAAATCTGAACTTAAGAAGTAGAAGTTGATTAGCTACTAGAAAGTGTATATTCACCAAAACCACAGCTGTGTCAGAGTTGAATGAACAGGGGGAAATCAGAAGTTATTATCAATAAACACTAGCTAACAAAAAGAAACCTTCAATTTTAATAGTAAAATTTTACAATAAAATTTGTAATCTGCGAAGTGGAATTAAAAAATAACCTCCTAGTGTTTCTGAAGGTGCCAAGATACTTAAAATCACAAAAGCAGGATAGTAGAGAAAAACAGATATTGGAAGATGAAGGAAGAAAACACACCTATGTGTTGACTGATACCTTCACTCAGATCCTTTTCCATTATTTATTGCCAGGAAGCTGGAGTGTGTGACCTAATTCCTGGAGTAGGTCTTTCACTTTTCCTGTTAAGGGAAACCTTGAGGAGGGTTCCTAAAGCCTCACAGAAAGGAGAAAGGAAGCTGAGCAAAGGCCCATTTCATCTCCCCATTCCAGGGCACCTCCCATCATGTCTCCTCTGAGCAGTGCTCCTGCCCTGCTCCTCTATTCAACACCACTTGAGTCATCCAAAGTTTCATCTTGTTTCCATCTGACTAGAAGAAATTATCAAACTGGAAGCAGGAGCCTGAGAGAAAGATTAGTGAGCTGCTTGTGTCCTTGCCTCTTATCAGATATCTTGCAGTTTGATATAGTGAGTGCACTGAACCTGTCTTTCCCTTTACAGAGCCAAGAACTGTAACAGATCTTGGTTATAAAACTTAAAAATCTGGGCTGAAAACTGCAGCCATTCAGGAGCTGACCCACGAGCAGCTCAGATCTCTGCTGTAGCAGAGAAAAGACAGCTACGGCACAACACCCTGCTCCGAGCTAAGCCATCCCACATGAGAGCTGTCTCTGTACAATCCAATGCTGTTAGATGAATGCAAGACTGCTGGGTCTCTGGTGGAGAAAGAAGGGTCCTGCAGTCACACGATGGAGGCTGGCATTTGTGGAGCCACCTGATAAGGCTAAGCTAGAGGTGGAGCTGTGGATGGTGACTTGTGACATAGTGGTGGGACATGGCAAGTCCATGACATGAGGGGTGGCTTCAGTTTCCTCTCCAGTGCACGTCTTTTCAAAGATGGGGCAGTGGAGAGACAGACCTAGGAGACTAACTCTCTCCCTCTCTCTCCCACATCTCTTCAAGGGAGGTCTTGAAGGGCCCCTACGTTTGTGGTCATACTATGTACACACAGCTGCCTCGGGACTCTGTAACTTGAAGAGATCACCATTAGCACTGCTGTAATTAGATGAATATTAATAAAAGGAGCTGCAAAAAAAGCATTATAGACAGGAAATTTGCTAGGAAACTGTGGCTATGTAAAATATATATGTGGCCTGTTCAGTGACCCTGGAGCATGCTGAAGTTATCAGGAAGCCACAGCTGGTAATGTTAGATTTCTAATCAGGAAACACTCTTAAAAATGTTGAAGGTAACAGAGACATTCTGCTGGGGAAAGAAAGCAACCAGCCATTGTACAAAGGTCACATAACTTGACCATGTACAGAGTAGTTTGTAACAACCTGCATAGGCAAAGCCTGAGTATTTAAGACTGTGATGAAAACCACTAGTTGTGCATGTACTCTTGCTTCAGCACTAGGTATGCAGAAATGTTTACTTGTTACCTGCTGTTACTATATACGTAAGCGTTATAGCATCATTAGGGGGGACAAGCAACTCATGCTTGTATTTAACCTAGTATCCCCAAGGCTCTGTTGTAATTCAGCTACAACTGCCTGGCCTATGTATAAAATGAAAAAACCTCTATTTACAGCCAGATAATTTTTTCCTGAGCTGAAGAGGTAAACAGGCCTCAAAATTAGGTGATGAATTAATTGTCTTTGCATTAATCACCATTGGCAATTGTGAGGCCTACGTGATAAATAATTAATGATGGCTTGTATGAGGAGTGAGGATGCATTGAAAAATAATCATGATTAATTTGATCTTCTTTTACAGAAAATTATTGCACTCCACAGCCCTGAAGGGCAAATCATAGCAAAGGAACAACTGTTAACAAGTCTTTATACAAATCACTTTAGTGGCCCGTTAGGTAAGGCTTTGGAGAGTGATGGGGGGAGGAAATAAGTTACAATTTTGTACAGCAAAATCTTGTTATGAGAGAACTCCAGGACAAGGTAATGATATTGTTCTTTGTTTCATAAAGACAAAAGTTATGACTTTCCTAGCATGCATCACAAGGCCAGTGCTTAATAAGACATGCAGTCTCATCTCAGCTGCAGCATAGAACATATAATAAGGGACTAGCAGCCAAGCTAGCTGAGGTGTCATGTTAACACTAATCCTAACTCCTTGGAGAACAAGTAAAGAGCGAAAGGACACACCGTCAGAGTTCTGTGCAAGCACTGTAATGAACATATATTGCCAAGGGAAGCGATGTTGGCCTTTTTTAATAAGAGTTTTTTATACCATCCAGCTGTAGCAGAGATGCAGCTAGACTGAGCTTAACAGAGGTACATGACTGTTGGTTGGGGAAAGAAGAGATCTGCTTTACTAACATTTGTTATGGACAGGTCCAATTTACAGATATATAAATTCTCCTGTATTCAGCCTTTGAATCTGGCATTATCATTTAATCCACTTTATAAGCAAAATTTTGTTCCAGGTAGCAGTCGGTATTCAAAACCCTCACAGGTTTTTTGATAACTAGACTGTCAGAAAATCACTGAAGCAACTGGTCTTGTTGACAATGATCAGGAGTGATCAAGTGATCTCCTTGGGGAACTGAAGCTCCAAGGAATAGGTCTATGAAGAAATGAAGAACAGTGAATGTCTTTTGCTGATAGCATTTCCCTTCCTTTTCTTTCCCCCACCCCAGTTTTTGAAACAGCAGCAGCATTAGCTTCCCATTATCGTGTTGCTGAATCCTCCTCTTCATCATCATCTTCCTCTGAATCATGCCTGTCCTGGTTTTGGCTGGGATAGAGTTAATTTTCTTCATAGCAGCTGGTATGGGGCTATGCTTTGGATTTGTGCTAAAACCAGTCTTGAAAATACAGAAATATTTTAGTTGTTGCTAAGTAGCGCTTACACGAGTCAAGGACTTTTTCAGCTCCCCATGCTCTGCCGGGTGCACAAGAAGCCAGGAGAGGACACAGCTGGGAGAGCTGAGCCCAGCTGACCCAAGG
>VZTV01050042.1:2537-18944 GCA_013400875.1 Anhinga rufa
TGAATGGAGGTTCCTGTTTTGCTCCACTGTATATGTGAACAGAGCATCAGGCCTTATCATCCTTTTTTGCTATTATTCTTCCTCTGTAAGTGTGCCTGAAAGCAAATGAACAGTGCAAGCAGGATTTGTCCAATAGTGCTGGGTTATGGGGTTTCTAATAAACTTTCAAATGTATTTTAAACAAGAAAATGTTTTCTCCAGGAGATTTATTTTGAATAAGTTATTTCAGGGGTTTCTCGATCAGGTTATTTTCTTTGAGCACAATGAGAGTTGCTGTTAATGTAGTGTTTCTGAGAGAGGAAGAGGAAGTGCTGAAAGTTAAGGGGCTAAGGGAAAAGTGACAGGAAAGACCTATCTCCATCACAGAGAAGGAGACTTTAAGAGCTGACTTGGGGAAAACAAAGTTATTTTACTGTAAGTCACTGCTTCTCTCTCAAGTTCAATAAAGGGAGATAATCGCACCCTGAAACTAAAACATATCCAAGTTAATCAGCTTATCTAAAAAATGAGAAGATAGGAAATTATTGCAGTTCTGCAGCTGGGAAATTATCCGAGTCCAAGATATTAGATTAAAAATTCTTCCATTGCATGAGAACAATTTGTAGTGGGTAAGTCTGATGTAATAGTAAATATGATTAGGCTGTTTAAAAAAAAAAAAGGAACATGTTCAATTTTCCCAATAACTGAGCAGACTTGCAGCAGACAGACTGTTGTTTTGCTAGAAACTCCTGACTGTTCCCCCACCTCTCCATGTACTGCATTTTTCCTACCAGCCTGTGGAAACACACGAGGTTTGTGATAGATGCGTAACGTGACACACAAGGGTATACAACAGCATGGGCTTTCACACATGGATCTGCATGGGCTTTGGAGGAGCAGGTTGCAGAAAAACTAAGCAAAACTCTCCTGTTAATTCCCAGGCTAATGATTTTATTACATGACAACGCTCTGTAAACTGAGAAGGCATTACCCTTCCTCCCAAAGAACCACAGCAAACACTTGACCTGTTGCTATGGCTGTACTGTGTTTTTCTCTCCCTTTCCCATCCCTTTTCTAAAAAGGCAGCTATGCTGGTTTTAAATGTCATTGGCTCTGACATTTGAACAGCTCTGTTTGCCTGGTACTATACCTGTGTGCACTGCTCCTTATGCAGCCTTCTGGACAGCAGCGCTGTGCTGCTGCAGCAGCCTTGGGGCTGGCGTCTCTGGTGTTTTGGGGAGGTGGTAGGTGTGTGGTTGGCTGCCTTGTTTTCGTACTTAGTAGGCGGGATATGCAGTGGTGCCCTGTGTACAGTTGGTTGTTGTGCTTCGGATCCTTATAAAGGCATGATCATGTGCTGCTTTCTTCCTGTTACTCCTAGCAAGCTCCAGTGATGCTTTTGACTGGCTGTGTGCTTGTATCCCTGCCTTGCATTTTAATGAACGACATCACTCTCTCTAGCCCCTCTCTGCTTGGACAGGGTACTCTTTGTTTACTCTATTTATTTCTGCCTGGCCTACTTGTAGATCCTGGGCTACCCTGGAGCGGCCCATTTCTGCTGAGTGGAAGTGGGGGCTGTGTGGCTGCTTTGTCTTGCTTTCAGTTTGGGATCTGGCTGGGCTATGTTGTTTTATGGCTGATGGGTGGGATTGGAGAAGCGGGGAGTGCAGGGAGGAAGCAGAGAGCAAACATGATCTTTTTCCACTACGCATCTGTCAAAAGCATCCTTTGAGTTGGACGTAAAGGAAAATAAAAGGCAGAGTCCTTGCAGGAATGAAATTAACCCCCTGTCTAATTTTCAGCCTAGAAAGCAGCATGTCAGTGCTTAGAGAGAGAGGCTACAGTGTTTACTGTTCTGGAATTTAATGACACAGCATGTAAACCCAAACAAGATTGGAGAGAGGCAAACGGTGAGGGGAGCAAAGAGGGGAGGAAGGGAAGAAGAGGGGCTCTCAGATAGGCTGTGGACCTGGTTTTAATTACAAGAATAATATGCCTTACGCTGACAGTGAAAGCCTGCATATGGTTTTGTGTTGCTTCACACAGATAAACAAGAGAGGAATGAGCTAGGGAGCATGTGGTTTGCCACTTGATAGCTATCTGCGCGGAACCAGAAAGGGCAGCCATGGCATCGCCAACCAACCTGGCTTTATCTCCCCCAGTCAGCTGTGCGCATCCACTGTGGGCTGCTGACTGCCTGAACAGACCTCATGGGGCCTCAGGTCTTCTCTTACATCCTGGGAAACCCCCCTGATTGGAGGGCCTGTCTATGCATGCATTTCATGTGACGTGAATACATGTGGTGCAGATCTAAACCTAGCCATGTCACAGTGTGCAACATGACAGAAAACCTGGGGTTAGGTGTGTTTTTTTTATGTGATATTCACACATCTATAAAGCCAGTTTCTTTCCCTTCAAATACGTGTATCTTCCTAGTTTCAGCTGATACTCTGTGCTACCTCCTTTGATCAGACGTTAGTGTTGTCAGATACCCTGAAAAAGTTGGTGCAGTATCTGTTTGTGGGAACCTAATGCAGGAAATCAAGACATCGCAATTAGCTGACTCTCACTTGACTAAATGCTATTTTCACCCTTCAGCGAGAGCTGGACCACTGTTTCCTCAGAAAAGTGTTGGGTGGAGCTGTGCTGTGGCTCACCGTAGCTTCGCCCTGAGCTTGTGGGGTCTCAGCAGGGTGAGCCTGCCCTTGGGGGAGCGGAGCATACTCCTCAGAGACCCTTCTGTAGAGGCACAATGTCCATGGCTTTTTTGCACTCAGTGTTTCTGATAGCTGTGTTTGCAAGGAATCCCTGACTGTGATGTCAACTTTAAATAACCTTTATGGAAGCTGGTGACAGTTATTAGGATACACAAAGCAACTGGCAGGTCTTACGTGACTGAAAAATAGGGGTGAATTGCTAGCTGCTTTGCTGGTGAATAATGGTGACCCAAGCTGTGAAGGTGGTTGTGGTCATGACAGTTTTGGACTATACTGTTTTTCCTCTGAGGGAAGAAACAGGTCCCTTTTGTACTCCAAGGAATGGCATGTTGACTGTGTGGCTTCTGCCTAGAGCAGCTCCGACATCTATTTTCTATTCAGGGCTGGTTAGGTGTTTCCTGTAGACCTCAGCAGTTGCCCCTAGAAGGAGATGCAGACTTTGCTGATGAGATATTCTTTAAGCTATGTTTTGGTGGTTCCTTTTGCTTGCTTTATTAAACACTGCGTGAGGTGCAGAGGCAATGGCTGATGCAATTACTAGCTGTATGTGAAGGGCCTTACCTGTTAAAGGGATGATGTTCTCCATGGCAGCACAGTGAGTGAGAAAGACTCTCCAGTCATGCTTCCAGCTTTCCCCAGGCTCCCAATGTGATTATGGGCAAGTCTAAGTGGGGCAAATGTTTCTTATTTTCTGGGTAAGCAAATCTCCTTCTTTTGCTTCTTCATCTTGTGCTTCTTTTTACCCACCTGCAAAATGACGTAGATGGTGTTCTGGAATAGATAGGTCTTGCTTTTTCATCAGGTTATGGTGAAACACTTTGAACAGCTTCTCTGGAGACTTTCTCTGGTAGATTTGGGGAGGCTGATATCACTGCTGTCTTTAATAGTCTGAGTAGTTTGAAGGCTGGAGGGAGAAAAATGATTTGGCAATAGTCACAGAGCAAGTGGGGCTGTGAATCAATGCCAGATCTGAGCTCTAGTCTATAAATGAAGGTGTCTGAGTAAGGTGGGTCTCCAAGATAACAATGCTGAAGGACACTTCTCTGATGTTCCATTTCATCCTTGACCAAAACCATTGCTTTTTGATGGTTTTTTTTGGGTCAACTGAGAAATTGCTAATCAATATCCGTCAGAGCAGAAGTCTACATTGTAAATGACACCTGGGTCCCAATAGTGATGTAGGGGAAGTTTGCCATGCGTCATGCCTTTTGGAGACTATTTGCATGTTCATCACATAACCTTCTGGAATTTGCTGTGTAGCCTGCTCTTTAAGCAGCGTGTACTGCTAAATTAAAGCCAACTCTAGCATGACAAGTAGCAACAGTGAACAGAAATCAGCCTCGCTACGCAGTAGCTGGGTTCAAAGAATGATAATCATAGTTGCAGTGGTAGTAGCATTCAGATAGACCCAGTGTAATCACTTAAACTGGAATTTACCTTGGGCTCCAGGATCCCTGTGATCATGCACAAGGAGTAGGATTCCCACAAGAAGTAGGGACCTTCACCTTGAAGAGCAGCGCAATAATGATATGACTGAATAGGAGGACTCATGTAGCTGTTGTAAACTTCATGGGCTTCTACACATGGACTTAAAAAACCAAGAATATTTCTTAGGTGTGATTGTCTTCTGTTCAATTTTAGCGGTAGTCACATGAGTGTGGCACTGGAGAGAATGGGGTTGGACTAAATAAAATCTTTTAGTCCTTGAAATTAGAAAAGAAAGCAATAGGATCAGGGCTGCAATGAATAAGAGCAATCTCTGTTGTTTTAAATGAAGTTGTAACTTGCTCACATTACATGTAAATCCAGAGTTTAGTGGCATCATATGCTGCTTACCTTCTTATTGTGATGTGGAGATATCCATGTTCAGAAAACCAGTTCTTCTATGTCAGCAGGATTAGTACGTATGATAATGGCCAGGTATCAGTTGTAATGCTAAAATTATAGCAGGCTCAGATTGGTTGTTGAGAACAGTTGTTATCCATGAGCCAACAAATTTAGCTGAGTCTTAACTTCATTAGCAGTGTCTAAATGCATTAGCCATATGCTCCTCAGCATATGGGTAAATACATAACAATTTATTTTCATTAGGGTTTTCTTACAAGTGCTGCTAACCCAAGCTCCACTAGAAATGTTTACAGCATGACATGTCTCTTCAAATAAGAAGTTGGCCTTCTGTACAGCAAGTCATCCTGAAAGGGTGGCAAGCAAGATACTTCCCCCACCCTTTCTGAGAGTAGGAAGATACAGCTGCTGTGGGTCTGATCTGTTGCAGCTACCCGGGCTCGGTTTCTGCAAGGCTTTATATTAAAATGAGTAATAGAAGGCTTTGGAGAACTGCCAGTTCAAACACATGCCATTAAATTCCTGGTAGTCATTGTGGGCTGTCTTCTGGCTGCCTATGGTGCACCTTGGGTGGCATCACCTCCTGGCAGATTTATCTGGATGCAAGACTCATGACCCTCTGGGTTCTCCCCGCCTTCTTCCTCTCCCCAGGCAGGATGTAGAGATGAAATATAACATTCTCTAAGATGGACTGAGTATGAAACTGGGTCTTGGTCATGGCCCATAGTCAAATTGATGCAATACTGGGAAGGGCAGTGTGGGTTTGCAGGATGGGCACTGGGGCAGGGCTGTGAGGGCTTCAGTAGCTGTGGATGTGGGACAGATGTAAAGCAGCTGTTGTGTGTTCAGGATTCTCTTAATTTGTCAGAAATAAGTGAAACATTATTTTCTGGAGCACTCTTTTATGGATAAATATATATGCAATTTGATCCAGAAATGCAAGTTGCCTAGAAAGACATGGAAGTGTAAGAAAGGACCAATCTTGTCAGAGAGGTATAGAGATCAAAAATTAATCTAATTCTCCATGTCCTTAGAGGCCTCAGCACGTGTCTAAGTGTAGATGGTAGTGTCAAACCAGAAGCAACTACTGTTGGATACTAATCAGGTTTGTTTGAGAACTGACTGTTGGGTTTTATTTTTCTCTTTAAAGAAAAGAAAAAGAAAAAAAAAGTTTTTCAACAGGAAGTCTAAACAAACCTGCTGCATGCTTTAAAAACATGTATTTCAAGTTGCTGGTTTTCTCTTTCTGTTCTCACCATGCAATGCAGTGAAGTCGATGATACAGTCTTGGTTTGTCTTTGTACTCTTTAACTTTTCATTTTGTTTCTTAGTTATTAACCATTTTTCCTGCTTCCATTTTGTAATTTTTAAATATTCCATGAATCTTAGATGATTTTTAGTAAGGCAGAGGGAAAAGTGAAATGTTTTTTGGACAGTTGCACTGGGGCACTTTAAAATATTCAGGCTGAAAAAACAACTTACTGAACATTGGTGATTTTTATTTTACCATATGACAAGAAAAATGAAAATTATAAACAAGAGAAAAAGAAATTGAAACCTAGATATATGTTTAAAAATATTCTCAAATACATATTTTTCATAATAAATAATGCAAAAAACTCCATTAAAATAATTACCAATTAGTCTTTACTATTTTATGAGCTTCTGTAGTTTTTGTGCATTATATCTGATGGCTTTTTTCAATTCTGGGCATAGGCAAAGCTGTTAACTTTTCATAGTTAGTATGATGCCAGACGTGAGTTAGGTAGGATTAGTGAAAGCTGGGTTACAGGAGCCATTAGAAATAACATGTAATGATGAGTTAACGAGTTTAAGTATTCTCTGAGAATTTGAGTGGGACTTTAAACATGGTGATTATGTCACACTCAAGAAAAGGGGAAAAAGGTACGTGGCAAGAGCAGGGGTTGGAGGGAAGTGCCCCTTTGGATACACAGAAAAAGGGGATGGGGCACCCAAAAGTCTTCATTGATTTGCCTCTATTTGCTTTTATGTTTATATATTGAAAGGAAAGAGCAGGTGATAAGCCCTGGATAGGGTAAGGCACCTTGTGGCTCTGGAGAGTAGTCTAGGAAAGAAGTACAAAGAGGTATGAACAAGAAATTGGTGACTGATCTATGATTCTTGCAAAGGGATGAACAAATATACCTTGATAGTTAACATGCTGCAATATGTAATGTGTTGTGAAAAGCATGTGGCAAGGCAGCCGAAGGAAGAGTGGCATTTCAGTTATCCTTCTAAGTGTTCCACATCTGAGGGCAGCCTGGACATGATCACCTTGCAGCCAGGGTGGGGTGGAAAAGGCTCTTGATCACATGCAAGGAGGAAATGGGAGACCTTTGGGGGGAAAAAAGCTGCAGTTGGTGACCTTATACCAGTGGTCTCCATTTTAATAAAAAGTCTCATATAGTTCATGACAGATAGAATTAGAGACCATGCAAGTATCCTGTAGTTATATTTGTGTTTATATTTTTCACTACCTTTTTTTTTTCTCTGATGCTCCAGGGAGCCATCTCAAAGACCTCATAAACGTGAGATTTCATTTTCTAATGCTATTTCATTTCCTGGATGGAGGACCTGCCATGAGAAGACCAGACCTCAAATTATAATAGCCCTATAAATAACTCCCTAAGGCAAAAGGAAAAAAGAAAGCCTTTGAAAGACAACCACAAATGCAAAAATGGAGGTGTTTGGGTTCTTGCAGAACCAGACTAAGCAGCTCTAGTTAGGACATCATTACTTTTAGTGTAAAGTTTTTTTTGAGTTTCCCAGTTTATCTCTGTGTGCTGTTTACTTACAAGCCTATATCTTAGAATTCCTCTGAGGTCTTTTTCTTGAGCTTAATTTTCTACAGTGTTTTGGTGCCTTTTTGGCCTGTCTTTAGAGCCTGCTAGAAAATGGAGTTTCCAGGTAAAATTGAAAACAATCCAACAAATTGACTAAAACAAATACAATCACGAATCAAGTAAAAATAGTCTGAAAATGCAACTTTTTCTTCTTTCTGGGTGAAGTCGTTTTATTTCAGCAGACCCAGACTGTCTGCCTGTTTTCCACTGGAAATCTGTGCAGAATTGGCACATCGACTAGAATAAAAACATTCCCAAGGAATCGGCATGTTCTGTCAAAACATTTGAACAGCTCCTGTCTCCCGGAGCACAGCGCTGCTGCAGAGCCGGCAAAGGGAGCTCTGCCACGCGGCAGTGCCAGCTTCCCCTCCAACCTCCCATCTCAAATCCACCTTTTTGCATAATTATGGGGAAAGTGCTTCAGGTTAAATTATATTTAGCTGTGGTGGGAGCAGAGAATAAGGTTTGTGAGAACCTTTTGTACCATGGTGTCACCTATGTGAGGATTGTCCTTTCTCTGTTCCCTCTAAGGCTCTGTTGTATATATGAGGAAAAGTCAGGAAGGTGAGGCTGTAGGACTCCAGTATCTTCCTATAGCAGCTGGGTCAATGTACTGGCCAGGGACCACCAGGCTGGCATAGCTGAGCACCAGAAGTCCTGCTGCACAGGGACAGGATTCCCCATTGACAGATGCCTCTGTGCCATGCCTCTTGCTGCTGCATGACACTCTGCTACATGTGAGCTCAACCTCCAGCAGCAAAGTTCAATCTCTGTCTTGTGGAGTAATGATAATTATTTTTTTTAACGACTTGATTAATTAAAAAAAAAGGGGGAAAGAAAATTGTAATGTTTGGCTGGAAGAAGATACACAGCAGTTACAGAATGTAACTAAGCAAAGTGTGATTAGCCTCAACCTTTGCAGCAGGACACTGATTACTTTACTTTTGCTAAGTGGTATCTTAGTCCTCTAGCACTGAAATGAAGGGGGTCTCACTGGTAGGCTCTATTTGGTATGAATGAGAGAGGTAAAATCAGGCCTGCAGCCAATTTACCAGAGGTGCTGTCTGTCTGTTGTTGAGACCAATTGCTTAGGAATGTAATTGTATCATTCTTGTTACTAAAATTGATATCCCCTGACTGACCGCAGCTAAATGAAGTTTTATTTTTGCAGAATTTCTGGGCTGTTGCATGATAAGACATTGTGGTGGACAGCATGCAGTCAGTGGTTTGAAACAAATGAAATTTTTCTTCATATTTGAAACAGTGATGTGTATTAAGCAATGCTTTACTGTGCTGATAAACTAGCGGGTAGTGTACTTTAAGGATGCACATGTGACAGTAGCCTGTTTGAATGCGTATCGTACCTACTTGTCTAAGTTCTGTCTAGCAGAAAAATTATAAAATAACATAAAAGTAAACAAAGTAAGCAACCTTATGTATGTGCTTATCTTATACGCCACGGCACTTGCCCACATAGCAATTCAGAGCCATTTTGATAAAAGTGGCATAATTGAGAAGTGAAAAGGAAGAGAATGATATGTGCCATGCAGAGCAAGGAGAGTGGAGGTGGCTTATAAACCAGCCCTAGCTCTGCTTGGGTTAGTGGCAGTGCAGCAGTCTTACAGGGGGTGGGTTGTGAATGTGCATTCCTAACTCTATTACTTATCCCCTGGGCAAGAAGGGCCAGATGTGTTGCATAGGCAACGTGTTTAATCTGTGAATGATCATTCCTGATAGATCCCTTTCAGCCAGTCCAAAAGTTACATTACTGAGCTCACTTCACATGAAAGACAAGACCACCCAATCTGGTGCCTTTAGGGAAGGGAGAAGGTGGAATTACTGTGATTACTATGATTAATAATTTCACATTTTATGCAAGCAGTTGTGCACTCTATGGCCAAAATGCTTATATGCTGGTGTCTAACCCAAGGCAGCTAAAGCCACACTGTGGCACCCAGAAGTGTAACCATATGATTCTTACAGGAGTTAACAGGCCTTGTCATTTTCAAATGTTGCTATAACTCCTTTTATTTTGTTATGCAAAGTCTAGCATGCTGCACTTGTAAATTTTGGCCTGAGCATAAACCATGCTGACAAAATATGGTCACCTCTGGGACTGAGGTGAAGGCATTTTACCACAGTATGGCCATATGGGAGGGGAAAACCTGTTAAAATCCTTCTATGGACAATTATGGCAAATATATGTTAAAAGGCTTTGATACCTTGCACAATAACGAGCCCATCACTTCCTAGGAGATGTAACAGGCCGAAACAACAGTGTCGGAATTGAAGCCTCTTAATATATTATATTGCTGTCTTGCAAAGATTTGAGACTCGGGTATGTGCAGACCTGCCACTGTCCTAACACAGGAGCAGTCACCTGATTTGCTAAAAGCTTATCATCTGCAGAGGCAGACCTGGAAGAAAGGAATTGGTCTTGCAATTTTATGGGCAAGGAAACTAAGGGCTGTGGCTGTAACAATTCTGCTTCACCACCCATTGAGACCAATGGCCGAGTGCCCGCTGTCTTCGCTGGGCACAGGAGCAGGTAGTGAATGACTCCTCCAGGCTTGCGCAGAGAAAGGTGGTGGCGAGGCTGCGAACTGCATTCGTATCCAATGGGCTCTGCCTCAGTGCTGCAATTGCTGCCACCTTCTTAGAGTCTCCTGTTGCTGCAGGAAAAGTTTATATTACATGGAGGAGCATAATGCCTCAGAACATCCCCACTGGAATAAATAAACATCTTAAGTAGAGCATTCAAACGCAACTTGCTTGTCTACTGCTTCTGTAGTCAGTCTGGTAATTTTTGTTTGGCTTAGGAAAAATAGGAATAAGTGTTAAATTCATGCTTAAAATATTGCCTCTCTTCAGAGAAATTTGTTATCCTTTTTCTCATTTTCAACAAGGAAAACTTGCTTTTGCAGCAGAGATTTTGACATTAAGTGTCTTGATAGAATAATAGGCGTGAGATGGATTGCAATCTATTGCCTCAAGACTTTGCCAATCATAAACTAAAATCAGTTAATGCATTGAGTTAAATCTTGCTATATTGTGCAATGTGCTAGTAGTATTAAAAAAATCAATCCAGAAAATATATTGATTATATTATCTCCATAGCAACAAACAATAATGGGATAATGTTAGCTTAATAATTGTGCTTTGTGAAAACCTTTCAGAATAATTACTGCATTGTGGTCTTTTCACAATGTGGAATGCAATAACACTTCTTCCTTGACTGCAGTCACCATCAGCACTGCGTCAAGAGATGCTTTTTTTGTGTGCATGCATATGTATTCATGGGTAATTTTGCTCTGGGTGAAACAATTTAGCAGGCTATTTTGGGATCCATTTTTAAATGGTCAAGACCACAAATTGGCATTTGTTTTCTACGTGGTTTGTTTTCTCCCACCTCCTCTGACAACTGGCTACTGTAAAAAGAGACTGTTAACATTCCTTCTCCTGCATCTTTCTTTACAAGGCACAAAGGTTTTGGCGTGTTACAAAACTAAATGTCCAGCTATGTGTTAAGGATTTGGGGGAGAGAGGAACTTTAAAGACAGTGCTTCAAAGCTGTTCCTTTTAATTGAACTTAATCTATCATCCTCTACAAATGACCTGTTCCTCAGGAGCTGAGCTATTTGCCTGTATTTTGGAGGACCGGATTCTCTTGTGCATCCTGCATTGCCATATAAATAACCTGAGGTTGTTATGAATAAATATTTTTTTTCCTTATGTATAAGTAGGGGGGTGTGTATAACATTTTTAGCTTGAAATTTTAGCAGGAGAGTCAGAGGAATAGATATATACACTCTTTATCTGGTCTTGCTTTTATTTTTACTTCCAGATCAACCCTCTAATTTTGATCTTGAATTAAAAAAAAGGTGTTGACCCAAATCTATGATGGAGAGGCCAAGTTTTTAGAGTGGTCAAAAAACCCCCGTTTAATCCCTGAAGTTTAAGCAGCCCTTAAACTGTCCTGTCTCTGTGAAAGCCCTCAGGGTCCTGGCAGTCGATCAGGAGTCCATTCACCTTCTGGTCATGCTACTATTTCCTGATGTACCTGTTGCTGCCAGATCTTGCACTGGCAGGAGATTCTCCATAGCTTTTGTAGGGTGCCCCGTACTATGCCCAGTGGTATGGTGGGATGCCCCTTTACTTCTGTGGGCATGAGTGGATGCCATGTTCTCCAATGGTTACTCCTCTGGCCCTTTTCTGGTGGGACAGTGATGTCAGACAGGTTAAACTTTTAGCACCACTTCTTAAGAGTGTATCACATTATTTTGATTCTTACTTCTGGACAGAATTTGTCCTTCAAATGGCCCATAATTTGATTTCTTATAATTTACCAGATAGTGGTTTCCTCTTCTTTGAGGACCCCCAAGAGAAAGCCCCTGCTTTGGAACTACTATTTACAATATGTGACCATCCTGGACCCAGGGATGTGCAAACTCTCAACTCTGTAGGCATTTTGGTACCGTATACATAAGAAATGCAGTACAGTGCAAGTGCTGACAGTTTTCCATTTGAGATGTCATCTTCATAAAGAGCTTGATTGTGCTGTTGTCCCCTGCTGTTGTTTTCCTCTGCAGTCCCTCCAGGTTGTTACTTTATGGGGAGGGTGTGATGGAAGAGTTGTTTTCTGTCCCAGGCAGTGGTTACTTTCTGCCAGTGGCCTAATCCCCTAGGAATGTGGTTAATTCACAGGGAGAGGGAGGAGCAGTGGTTGCTCTTAACTTCGTGCCTTGTGCCAAAGCATCTAGTTCTCTATAGCCGTTGTACTGAATGAGGGTGCCAAGCCTCCCTCTCCTTTTCTGGGTGCAGATGAATGCAGTTATGAAAGGGCAGCTAAATGCATCGATTCCTCTGGAAAATATCTGATATTTGCGGGTGTGTAGTATCATTCATTTAAAAAAAAAAAAAAGCCCAGATGGACTGACAAGGTGCTTTCTGATGCTGCTGCAGAATCTGGCCCTGACTGGTGATCTAGAAACAGAACTGAATGGCTGATATGAGCCAATTCAATCCCCACCTCCAAAATCAAGCTGTTCTCTCTATGAAATTGTCACAGTTGAAGCTATGACTGTGCTTTTGCTTGGTACCCCCTGTGCTCGCCCTGGGTGCTGGCCGGTCGGTGGCCTTGCTGATGCCTACAGCTGTCCCAAATTTTTGTTCCACTGCAGCCTCCCATTTAGTTTCCTTTTGCTATCTCAGCTTCTGCTGCTCTTGGTGATCCTTTCTCCAGCCCATGCAAGCATTGGCTCTGCATGTTTCTGTCTGTCTTCTTCCTAATCCCTTGTTCCAGGGAGGCCTGATATGGCTTTCTGGGATGTCTGTTTTCCATGCTTGGATCCTACCGGCTACCGCATGGGTGGCTTGGATCTTAAACAGTGTTTGGCTCCAGGACAGAACATGGAGAGTAACTTACCTTGTGAAAACAAGGAGATTTTGTTGGAATAAATATTTTAAGCTAGGCAAAGAGTCAACTGCCTGGTGTGATGTGGCTGTTGGGGCTACAGCTTGTCTTATTCCTAAAGGGATAAAACTATTCTGTTCTGCATAGGATCTCACAACACATTTGTCTCTAGTGGTTTAGAGTAGGTCTGCCCTACCTAGTGGACTGTCAGTCTGGGAGCAGGGTGAAGCACACCGAGTGTTTATTCACGTGGTTAGGGTGAAGATTCTTGTAGCTCAGCAGCCACGTGCCCCCTTGTGCCCTGCTGAATGTATGGGCTCACCTCAAGGCCTGTGTGTGTGTCAAGCTGATTTGTCTGCCCTTAACCTTGTGGCTTTTACAGAGGTGCCATGTGATAGATGGTAGTAAAAGCGGACCTGTCATGCCTATGCCTGGCCTGTCCATGCTACAGATAGCAGCATGCTCTGTTCTGCATCAGAGGCCAGTACAATCTATAGGGACATTTTTCTCCTTTCATGCTTGAGAGCCTGCATCCGTACAAGGTGGGAATTAGACAAGAGGAAGCTGGGCTTGTCCAGCGATGTTAAAATACAGAAATAGTCCTAGTATCTTTCAGTAATGCACTAAGTAGCATGATTACATAAAGGAGGCTTATAAGAAAGATGGGAACAAACTTTTTAGCAGGGCCTGTTGTGATAGGACAAAGGGTAATGGTTTTAAACTAAAAGAGGGTAGATTTAGACTAGATATAACAAAGAAATTTTTTATGATGAGGGTGGTGAAAGACTGGTACAGGTTGCCCACAGAGGTGGTAGATGCCCCATCCCTAAAAACATTTAAGGTCAGGTTGGACGGGGCTCTGAGCAACCTGGTCTAGTTGAAGATGTCCCTGCTCACTGCAGGGGGTTTGGACTAGATGACCTTTAAAGGTCCCTTCCAACCCAAACTGTTCTATGATTCTGTGATTAATGTCTCTCATGTCTAATGCTCTTTCCAGGTCTCTTCCCTTGACAGAATGCTCTGCATGCAGCATGCTTTGATTTGGGCACTGTTTTGTGCCTTAATGTCATCAGGATAAAAGATCAAAATTTGGGAGCTGAACATAGATGGAGTTTGTGATAATCTTTAGTTCTTTCAGATGTATGTTTCATAGTTTCAAACTTGGTTGTCATAGATAATTGAGTGGTGTTGAGTTTATAATCAGTTAATAAACAATGGTAGAGATCCATAGCACTATACGAGGGAAATGTCCCTGAAGAGGCCAAGACATTGTCACCCACTGAATGAGTAATGTTGCTTCCTAAAGCTGAGGTTTTCTTGAAACCCACCTGTCTAAACAGTATCCACTTAGACACTAATGAGTTACAGCGATATGAGATAGCCCAGAGTTTGCATCAGAAAAGAAAGCTTAAACACTGTCATCCTAATTCTGTAGGTGAAGATACAATATTTGCACACAGACATGTAATTTTTCCAGTTCTTATTTCAAAGCCTGTTTGTGCTCTGTGGCACCTGAGAAGCTATTGCACAATGGGATTGGTTAGTATCTTTTATACTTAAAAATGACATTGTCATAATCTGAAGAAGTGTGCTGTTGATGGATCTGAGAAGGAGGGGGGCACTTGGAGAAAAAAAAAGTCCCTGTCTTCCTTTCTTGAGAAAGAAGTCAACTTTCATTTCTCCAAATGCCAATATGTTGTCCCCTAAACCAGTGCTGTGTTGTCAGAGTACTACCGAAATGTTTGTTTGCCTTAGCTAGCATGTCTGTCTGTCCTACAAGAATTTGTTTCCATTTCTTTAAATTATGCAATTACTGTTTTGCTTCCCTTAAGGGAGGCCAGCAAAGAAAAGTAATAAAATTCATTCACCATTAGTAAGATGTGCTGAATGCTTACATTAATCTGAGAGACATTGAACACACAGTGAAAATACACATTGCAGTGGTCTTCTGTTACACAGTGGATTCCCTCCTATAGAGGCAACTGTAATTCTCTGTTTTCCTGTTGTAATTTGAGGATGTGGTAATATTAAAAAAGGCAACAAAGATGGTTAGTGATCCAGTGGAATTACATACAAGAAGAGGTTCTGTAGGAGGGAATCATACTCAGTTTGGAAAGAAGACAACTTGGAAGAGATTTAGTGGAAATTACATAGTCTAGTAAAAAAAAAAATATCCATAATTCCTTTCTCTTTTTTTATAGTTTCTTGACTTATTATAAATATATGTTTATCACAGGATCAGAAATTGCAGTGAGTATGTAAGACCTCATGTGGAGCCTTTCATGAACACACATTGCACAAATTGTATTTCTCTTTGTACATGTCTTCATAATGACATGTTTTCTGTTTTTGATAAAGGTTCCTAGAAGCCTGAATAGGTGTCTTCTGTGACATTTACTATTAAGTAAAATAAGGGCCTAGCAGATTTAAGTGTTATCTAGACAATAGTCCTAATAAAAATAGTAAGGTTGCAATTATAGCTCTACAGCAGATATAAACAAGGTCTAAGCTAATGGCAGGCAACTTCCAAATAGATAAAAAGAAATATTATTTTAGCCAGTGCAATCAGTCTGGAGAATTCATCATTGCAGGAATCAGGGAGCCGAATACAGCAGCTGGAATAATTTGAGGGTCTGGATAATTTTATGACTAATTACATTTGTAGCTGTGCATATTATGATAAGAGTAACTGAATCTTAAGCTAACAGTTGGGTGAGGAAGAAACCTCCCTCTATTTAAAGCATTTTAGAGTTAACTATGTATGTAGGGTTGTTTTCCTCTTGCCTTTCTCTGAAGCCTCAGGCATGTGATATGTCTGAGAGCTCGAAATAGATCAAATTTGTTGATATTCCTATCTCATATACTGTCTGTGTTCTGTGGCAGAGAAGGAATGGTTTTGTAAGATATCAAGGAGGACTGAGAAACCTGCAACTTGTCTCTGGCCCTACCATTGACTTCTTGGGTGGTATTTGGCAAATTGCTTAATCTTGTGTACTTCCAACTCCCCACCTGTGACAGATGGGCACTTACCATCCCAGAGATGTTGTGGAAATGAAGTTTGTAAAGTAAAATGAGATTGAAAATAGAAAGACAAAAAGAAAGCAAGAATCTCATTGCAGTATGCCAAATTAATGTCTGAGGCCATGTCTACGTGGGAATGCTTTGGAAAGTTAAGGTGAATCAACTGGAAGTGTGAATGCAGCGTGCACATATGAAAGTGCAGTAAATCTTTTCCGACAGAGAAGAGTCCCTCTCATTCAGGAAGTGGCTGTGTTTCATCTTGAGGGGCTGGTGTAGATGGGCTGGCTTATTCATCCTGCACTCCGGTTTTTTTTTTTTCTAAGTATCCACATCTTAGCCCCTGTGCCTCAAACCCCTCCTTGAGGTTCTTGCCCCCACTATTCTGACTGGGAGGCTGTTCTAAAATCTTACTACTTTGATAGTCAATAACTTTCATCTAATTTCTAGCAACATTTATCCATAGCCAGTTTATACTCATTTGATCTTTTAGTAACTTAGACCTTTATATAAAATAGATATTTTTCCCTCCCTGATGATTACTCCCAGTACATTTATAGACAGCAAGTAT